>OX608083.1:64998553-65130553 GCA_951509765.1 Sphenella marginata
GGTTGAAATTTGGTATGTGGGCAGCGCTATGCCCAAGTTGAAATATGGGATAATTTTTCTTCCGGGAAGTGGACCCGGGACCGATCTATTCAAAACCATTTCAAATATGGCCCGATTTGGTTGAAATTTGGCAGGTGGGCAGCGCTATGCCCAAGTTGAAATACGGGATAATTTTTCTTCCGGGAAGTGGACCCGGAACCGACCTATTCAAAACTAATTCATTTCTGACGCGATTTGGTTGAAATTTGGTATGTGGGCAGCGCTATGCCCAAGTTGAAATATGGGATATATTTTCTGCCGGGAAGTGGACCCGGGACCGACCTATTCAAAACTAATTCATATCTGACGCGATTTGGTTGAAATTTGGTATGTGGGCAGCGCTATGCCCAAGTTGAAATATAGGATAATTTTTCTTCCTGGAAGTGGACCCGGGACCGACCTATTCAAAACTAATTCATATCTGACGCAATTTGGTTGAAATTTGGTACGTGGGCAGCGCTATGCCCAAGTTGAAATATGGGATAATTTTTCTTCCGGGAAGTGGACCCGGGACCGACCTATTCAAAACTAATTCATATGTGACGCGATTAGCTTGAAATTTGGTATGTGGGCAGCGCTATGCCCAAGTTGAAATATGGGATAATTTTTCTTCCTGGAAGTGGACCCGGGACCGACCTATTCAAAACTAATTCATATCTGACGCGATTTGGTTGAAATTTGGTATGTGGGCAGCGCTATGCCCAAGTTGAAATATGGGATCATTTTTCTTCCGGGAAGTGGACTCGTTACCGACCAATTCAAAACCATTTCAAATGTGGCCCGATTTGGTTGAAATTTGTTATGTGGGCAGCGCTATGCCCAAGTTGAAATATGGGATAATTTTTCTTCCTCCCACAATTTGCCCAAAAATGGTTGATACTTACCAGGCAAATATGAAAAATAGCAGGAGGCGCATCAATTGGTGTGAAAAATGTCACATCACCTGGATATGAAGTCATTTGCAGTCGGATGTTTATACATTTTTGGAAAGGCTATTACCCATGCTATAAAAGTCGGCACTTTTTCGAATTGACAAATCCTCGGATGTTTATACATTTTTGGAAAGGCTATTGCCCATGCTATAAAAGTCGGCACTTTTTCGAATTGACAAATCCTCGGATATTTATACATTTTTGGAAAGGCTATTACCCATGCTATCAATGTCGGCACTTTTTCGAATTGACAAATCCTCGGATGTTTATACATTTTTGGAAAGGCTATTACCCATGCTATAAATGTCGGCACTTTTTCGAATTGACAAATCCTCGGATATTTATACATTTTTGGAAAGGCTATTACCCATGCTATAAAAGTCGGCACTTTTTCGAATTGACAAATTCTCGGATATTTATACATTTTTGGAAAGGCTATTACCCATGCTATAAAAGTCGGCACTTTTTCGAATTGACAAATTCTCGGATGTTTATACATTTTTAGAAAGGCTATTACCCATGCTATAAAAGTCGGCACTTTTTCGAATTGACAAATCCTCGGATGTTTATACATTTTTGGAAAGGCTATTACCCATGCTATAAATGTCGGCACTTTTTCGAATTGACAAATCCTCGGATGTTTATACATTTTCGGAAAGGCTATTACCCATGCTATAAATGTCGGCACTTTTTCGAATTGACAAATCCTCGGATGTTTATACATTTTTGGAAAGGCTATTACCCATGCTATAAAAGTCGGCACTTTTTCGAATTGACAAATCCTCGGATGTTTATACATTTTCGGAAAGGCTATTACCCATGCTATAAAAGTCGGCACTTTTTCGAATTGACAAATTCTCGGATGTTTATACATTTTTGGAAAGGCTATTACCCATGCTATAAATGTCGGCACTTTTTCGAATTGACAAATCCTCGGATGTTTATACATTTTTGGAAAGGCTATTACCCATGCTATAAAAGTCGGCACTTTTTCGAATTGACAAATTCTCGGATGTTTATACATTTTTGGAAAGGCTATTACCCATGCTATAAATGTCGGCACTTTTTCGAATTGACAAATCCTCGGATGTTTATACATTTTTGGAAAGGCTATTACCCATGCTATAAAAGTCGGCACTTTTTCGAATTGACAAATCCTCAGATGTTTATACATTTTTGGAAAGGCTATTACCCATGCTATAAAAGTAGGCACTTTTTCGAATTGACAAATTCTCGGATGTTTATACATTTTTGGAAAGGCTATTACCCATGCTATAAATGTCGGCACTTTTTCGAATTGACAAATCCTCGGATGTTTATACATTTTTGGAAAGGCTATTACCCATGCTATAAATGTCTTCACTTTTTCGAATTGACAAATCCTCGGATGTTTATACATTTTTGGAAAGGCTATTACCCATGCTATAAATGTCTTCACTTTTTCGAATTGACAAATCCTCGGATGTTTATACATTTTTGGAAAGGCTATTACCCATGCTTTAAATGTCTTCACTTTTTCGAATTGACAAATCCTCGGATGTTTATACATTTTTGGAAAGGCTATTACCCATGCTATAAATGTCGGCACTTTTTCGAATTGACAAATCCTCGGATGTTTATACATTTTTGGAAAGGCTATTACCCATGCTTTAAATGTCGGCACTTTTTCGAATTGACAAATTCTCGGATGTTTATACATTTTTGGAAAGGCTATTACCCATGCTATAAAAGTAGGCACTTTTCGAATTGACAAATCCTCGGATGTTTATACATTTTTGGAAAGGCTATTACCCATGCTATAAAAGTCGGCACTTTTTCGAATTGACAAATCCTCGGATGTTTATACATTTTCGGAAAGGCTATTACCCATGCTATAAAAGTCGGCACTTTTTCGAATTGACAAATTCTCGGATGTTTATACATTTTTGGAAAGGCTATTACCCATGCTATAAAAGTCGGCACTTTTTCGAATTGACAAATCCTCGGATGTTTATACATTTTCGGAAAGGCTATTACCCATGCTATAAAAGTCGGCACTTTTTCGAATTGACAAATTCTCGGATGTTTATACATTTTTGGAAAGGCTATTACCCATGCTATAAAAGTCGGCACTTTTTCGAATTGACAAATCCTCGGATATTTATACATTTTTGGAAAGGCTATTACCCATGCTATAAAAGTCGGCACTTTTTCGAATTGACAAATTCTCGGATGTTTATACATTTTTGGAAAGGCTATTACCCATGCTATAAATGTCGGCACTTTTTCGAATTGACAAATCCTCGGATGTTTATACATTTTTGGAAAGGCTATTACCCATGCTATAAATGTCGGCACTTTTTCGAATTGACAAATCCTCGGATGTTTATACATTTTTGGAAAAGCTATTACCCATGCTATAAAAGTCGGCACTTTTTCGAATTGACAAATCCTCGGATGTTTATACATTTTTGGAAAGGCTATTACCCATGCTATAAAAGTCGGCACTTTTTCGAATTGACAAATTCTCGGATGTTTATACATTTTTGGAAAGGCTATTACCCATGCTATAAAAGTAGGCACTTTTTCGAATTGACAAATTCTCGGATGTTTATACATTTTTGGAAAGGCTATTACCCATGCTATAAATGTCGGCACTTTTTCGAATTGACAAATTCTCGGATGTTTATACATTTTTGGAAAGGCTATTACCCATGCTATAAAAGTAGGCACTTTTTCGAATTGACAAATCCTCGGATGTTTATACATTTTTGGAAAGGCTATTACCCATGCTATAAAAGTAGGCACTTTTTCGAATTGACAAATTCTCGGATGTTTATACATTTTTGGAAAGGCTATTACCCATGCTATAAATGTCGGCACTTTTTCGAATTGACAAATCCTCGGATGTTTATACATTTTTGGAAAGGCTATTACCCATGCTATAAATGTCGGCACTTTTTCGAATTGACAAATCCTCGGATGTTTATACATTTTTGGAAAGGCTATTACCCATGCTTTAAATGTCGGCACTTTTTCGAATTGACAAATTCTCGGATGTTTATACATTTTTGGAAAGGCTATTACCCATGCTATAAAAGTAGGCACTTTTTCGAATTGACAAATCCTCGGATGTTTATACATTTTTGGAAAGGCTATTACCCATGCTATAAAAGTAGGCACTTTTTCGAATTGACAAATTCTCGGATGTTTATACATTTTTGGAAAGGCTATTAACCATGCTATAAATGTCGGCACTTTTTCGAATTGACAAATCCTCGGATGTTTATACATTTTTGGAAAGGCTATTACCCATGCTTTAAATGTCGGCACTTTTTCGAATTGACAAATTCTCGGATGTTTATACATTTTTGGAAAGGCTATTACCCATGCTATAAATGTCGGCACTTTTTCGAATTGACAAATCCTCGGATGTTTATACATTTTTGGAAAGGCTATTACCCATGCTATAAAAGTAGGCACTTTTTCGAATTGAAAAATCCTCGGATGTTTATACATTTTTGGAAAGGCTATTACCCATGCTATAAATGTCGGCACTTTTTCGAATTGACAAATCCTCGGATGTTTATACATTTTTGGAAAGGCTATTACCCATGCTATAAAAGTAGGCACTTTTTCGAATTGAAAAATCCTCGGATGTTTATACATTTTTGGAAAGGCTATTACCCATGCTATAAAAGTAGGCACTTTTTCGAATTGAAAAATCCTCGGATGTTTATACATTTTTGGAAAGGCTATTACCCATGCTTTAAATGTCGGCACTTTTTCGAATTGACAAATTCTCGGATGTTTATACATTTTTGGAAAGGCTATTACCCATGCTATAAATGTCGGCACTTTTTCGAATTGACAAATCCTCGGATGTTTATACATTTTTGGAAAGGCTATTACCCATGCTATAAAAGTAGGCACTTTTTCGAATTGAAAAATCCTCGGATGTTTATACATTTTTGGAAAGGCTATTAACCATGCTATAAATGTCGGCACTTTTTCGAATTGACAAATCCTCGGATGTTTATACATTTTTGGAAAGGCTATTACCCATGCTATAAAAGTAGGCACTTTTTCGAATTGAAAAATCCTCGGATGTTTATACATTTTTGGAAAGGCTATTACCCATGCTATAAAAGTAGGCACTTTTTCGAATTGAAAAATCCTCGGATGTTTATACATTTTTGGAAAGGCTATTACCCATGCTTTAAATGTCGGCACTTTTTCGAATTGACAAATTCTCGGATGTTTATACATTTTTGGAAAGGCTATTACCCATGCTATAAATGTCGGCACTTTTTCGAATTGACAAATCCTCGGATGTTTATACATTTTTGGAAAGGCTATTACCCATGCTATAAAAGTAGGCACTTTTTCGAATTGACAAATCCTCGGATGTTTATACATTTTTGGAAAGGCTATTACCCATGCTATAAAAGTAGGCACTTTTTCGAATTGAAAAATCCTCGGATGTTTATACATTTTTGGAAAGGCTATTACCCATGCTATAAATGTCGGCACTTTTTCGAATTGACAAATCCTCGGATGTTTATACATTTTTGGAAAGGCTATTACCCATGCTATAAATGTCGGCACTTTTTCGAATTGACAAATCCTCGGATGTTTATACATTTTTGGAAAGGCTATTACCCATGCTATAAATGTCGGCACTTTTTCGAATTGACAAATTCTCGGATGTTTATACATTTTTGGAAAGGCTATTACCCATGCTATAAATGTCGGCACTTTTTCGAATTGACAAATCCTCGGATGTTTATACATTTTTGGAAAGGCTATTACCCATGCTATAAATGTCGGCACTTTTTCGAATTGACAAATCCTCGGATGTTTATACATTTTTGGAAAGGCTATTACCCATGCTATAAAAGTAGGCACTTTTTCGAATTGACAAATCCTCGGATGTTTATACATTTTTGGAAAGGCTATTACAGATGCTATAAAAGTAGGCACTTTTTCGAATTGACAAATCCTCGGATGTTTATACATTTTTGGAAAGGCTATTACCCATGCTATAAAAGTAGGCACTTTTTCGAATTGACAAATCCTCGGATGTTTATACATTTTTGGAAAGGCTATTACCCATGCTATAAATGTCGGCACTTTTTCGAATTGACAAATCCTCGGATGTTTATACATTTTTGGAAAGGCTATTACCCATGCTATAAATGTCGGCACTTTTTCGAATTGACAAATCCTCGGATGTTTATACATTTTTGGAAAGGCTATTACCCATGCTATAAATGTCGGCACTTTTTCGAATTGACAAATCCTCGGATGTTTATACATTTTTGGAAAGGCTATTACCCATGCTATAAATGTCGGCACTTTTTCGAATTGACAAATCCTCGGATGTTTATACATTTTTGGAAAGGCTATTACCCATGCTATAAATGTCGGCACTTTTTCGAATTGACAAATCCTCGGATGTTTATACATTTTTGGAAAGGCTATTACCCATGCTATAAAAGTAGGCACTTTTTCGAATTGACAAATCCTCGGATGTTTATACATTTTTGGAAAGGCTATTACCCATGCTATAAAAGTAGGCACTTTTTCGAATTGACAAATCCTCGGATGTTTATACATTTTTGGAAAGGCTATTACCCATGCTATAAAAGTAGGCACTTTTTCGAATTGACAAATCCTCGGATGTTTATACATTTTTGGAAAGGCTATTACCCATGCTATAAAAGTAGGCACTTTTTCGAATTGACAAATCCTCGGATGTTTATACATTTTTGGAAAGGCTATTACCCATGCTATAAATGTCGGCACTTTTTCGAATTGACAAATCCTCGGATGTTTATACATTTTTGGAAAGGCTATTACCCATGCTATAAATGTCGGCACTTTTTCGAATTGACAAATCCTCGGATGTTTATACATTTTTGGAAAGGCTATTACCCATGCTATAAATGTCGGCACTTTTTCGAATTGACAAATCCTCGGATGTTTATACATTTTTGGAAAGGCTATTACCCATGCTATAAATGTCGGCACTTTTTCGAATTGACAAATCCTCGGATGTTTATACATTTTTGGAAAGGCTATTACCCATGCTATAAAAGTAGGCACTTTTTCGAATTGACAAATCCTCGGATGTTTATACATTTTTGGAAAGGCTATTACCCATGCTATAAAAGTAGGCACTTTTTCGAATTGACAAATCCTCGGATGTTTATACATTTTTGGAAAGGCTATTACCCATGCTATAAAAGTAGGCACTTTTTCGAATTGACAAATCCTCGGATGTTTATACATTTTTGGAAAGGCTATTACCCATGCTATAAAAGTAGGCACTTTTTCGAATTGACAAATCCTCGGATGTTTATACATTTTTGGAAAGGCTATTACCCATGCTATAAATGTCGGCACTTTTTCGAATTGACAAATCCTCGGATGTTTATACATTTTTGGAAAGGCTATTACCCATGCTATAAAAGTAGGCACTTTTTCGAATTGACAAATCCTCGGATGTTTATACATTTTTGGAAAGGCTATTACCCATGCTATAAAAGTAGGCACTTTTTCGAATTGACAAATCCTCGGATGTTTATACATTTTTGGAAAGGCTATTACCCATGCTATAAATGTCGGCACTTTTTCGAATTGACAAATCCTCGGATGTTTATACATTTTTGGAAAGGCTATTACCCATGCTATAAATGTCGGCACTTTTTCGAATTGACAAATCCTCGGATGTTTATACATTTTTGGAAAGGCTATTACCCATGCTATAAATGTCGGCACATTTTCGAATTGACAAATCCTCGGATGTTTATACATTTTTGGAAAGGCTATTACCCATGCTATAAATGTCGGCACTTTTTCGAATTGACAAATTCTCGGATGTTTATACATTTTTGGAAAGGCTATTACCCATGCTATAAATGTCGGCACTTTTTCGAATTGACAAATCCTCGGATGTTTATACATTTTTGGAAAGGCTATTACCCATGCTTTAAATGTCGGCACTTTTTCGAATTGACAAATTCTCGGATGTTTATACATTTTTGGAAAGGCTATTACCCATGCTATAAAAGTAGGCACTTTTTCGAATTGACAAATCCTCGGATGTTTATACATTTTTGGAAAGGCTATTACCCATGCTATAAAAGTAGGCACTTTTTCGAATTGACAAATCCTCGGATGTTTATACATTTTTGGAAAGGCTATTACCCATGCTATAAAAGTAGGCACTTTTTCGAATTGACAAATTCTCGGATGTTTATACATTTTTGGAAAGGCTATTACCCATGCTATAAATGTCGGCACTTTTTCGAATTGACAAATCCTCGGATGTTTATACATTTTTGGAAAGGCTATTACCCATGCTATAAATGTCGGCACTTTTTCGAATTGACAAATTCTCGGATGTTTATACATTTTTGGAAAGGCTATTACCCATGCTATAAATGTCGGCACTTTTTCGAATTGACAAATCCTCGGATGTTTGTACATTTTTGGAAAGGCTATTACACAAATCCTCGACCTATTCAAAACTATTTCATATGTGACGCGATTTGGTTGAAATTTGGTATGTGGGTAGCGCTATGCTATGTGGGGGAAAAATGTCACATCAAATGGATATGAAGTCATTTGGCTTACCAAGTGCATGCAACACTTGCCATTTTGTGCCACAATTTGCCTACCAGAGAAACATAAAAATTAAATTAAATAAAATAGCACTTGATGCACTTGTGGAGTCGATAAATGGGTTGGTCGTCTATCCTCAAGCTCGTCATGATTGGCTTCAATTTAACGAACACGCTCCATCGCTTATCTCTTTACGGACTACTATTGTTATTTATACTACCCACACCTAAAGGAGTTACAAATAACATTGCGCACGATATATCCGATTCAAGTAATGGGAGTCCCACCAAATTGAGCTTTCATGGCATTTTTGAAAAACATCTAAACTTTAGGAAGCTCTCAATTTCTTTATTTCTAACTTCTATATTTTAGTTTTCTCAAAAAATTACTCAATCTCACCTATCTCCTCTTTCTTATTTCAGTTTCCGCATCAATCGCATCGAATCACCTATACTCAAATATGACGGCGACTGCGGCGAGTCACTCACCATATACGACTCTGACCATGCCGATCCTGCGCGCATCATCAAAACTTTCTGCGACACCTTCTCACGTCCCATGGAGAAAGTGGACTTTGTGAGTACCAGCCCCTCGCTGTACGTACAATTCGATTCGAAAACGGGCGCCTACAGTGGTTCCTCACTCTACTACTGGGCACACTACGACTTCTTCAATAATACACGCTTCGGTGACCCAGTGCCAAACACACTTTGCGATGAGGTTATGTACGCATGGAAGCATCCGGGTGGCAAAATACGCTCACCAATGAACTCGCTCATCTTCAAACGTACCGGTGGCTCGGATGTACGTTGTCAATATAAATTCGTAACAGATCGACGTCTATATGCGCGCGCTGTCATCGAAGTTACGTCCGTGTCATTCAAAGAATTGCCTTACAACAACAATGCATGCACGCGTTGTCATGAAGAGCGTGTCGACAAGTTGGTCATTTGGGAGGAACGTGAGAAATTTCAAAATAATCTCGCCTGTTTTTGCGATAATATACCGCGCGCTGTGCGTGTCATCTCGTCGGCGGATCAAATGAATCTTGAAATGATTGTGCAAGGTCAACATGCGATTACGTCCTATTTCAAGAATCCCAATCCACTATTCGAGGCGTCTTATGAGTTTGCGCACGGACCGCTATGTGGTCCCATCACACTGGGACCCTCGCCCGATGGTGAATTGGTTTTTCCATTTAAGAAAGCATTGGCGATGGCGGCGGGTCCAATGGCCGCTGTGCCTGAGCATCATTATCGTCGCGAAAAGTGCATTTGGGAATTGAAAGTAGCGGCACAGCGCGATCTATGGTTGAATTTGGAGAAGGCGCGTTTTTCCGATCGTACTTGTGAGAGCGCAAAAATTGAAGTTTATCTTGCGGGTCGGCTGGAGCCACGTTTTATTATGTGCCCAGAGAATATTTCGTTAGCGCGTGATTTGCCTATACTCTCAGCAGCAGATTTAGGTGCGCTCGGCACCGATCAAGAACCACTGCCTGTACTAATACAATATACCGGTGATGGACAGCCGGGTAAGAATGCCTTCCGTTTAGTTTGGACCGAACTGTTCCATTTACCACGCAATCCCGATGGTAGTTTGGCATCGTCGTTGCTACAGGACGGCGGCTGTGATTTCCGTTGTCCCGGTGACACTGAAGTCTGCATACCGCGCCATCTGTTGTGCAACGGTATTGATAATTGTCCGAATGTGACGCATATCTCTACGATGGCACAACTAACGCGGCACATTGAGTGGAATTTGGAGCAAATCGGTCTGCTGCATCGTGCGCACGATTACAAAGATATCGTCTTGCATGATGAATCACCTGAGATTTGCCTGCGTCACGATCTAAGTGAATTACCTTATGGCAAACTGATATTGATTACATTGGGTTTGAGTTTGGTATTGACGTTATTCGTGGCGATAATGTGTCGTATGTGTCGGGGGCCGGGTCATGCCTATCACAGCAGCTACTAGAGGTACGAGTTGTGGTTGCATAGTAAACTGCTGGGCGCGCAGGTGTAGCAATTGTGCGCAGCGGGGGGTGTAAGCACTGGTCGTGCGCTGTTACCCGGCGTAGGCGTAGTGGTGTAGAGATTATATAGAACTTAGTGTTAAGCCATTACTTTCAGGTCGAGTGAATGCATTTTTCTCGCCAAATAGTTGAGTGTAAAAGTAACTCATAAGTGTTAAGTTTATTTTCCTTTTTTACATTTAAGTATTGTACCTTTTGGAATACCCACTGAGCGAAAAAATAGTTGCCTGCTAAATAGTAAATCTAGTAGTTGATGTGAAGGGTATAAAATAAATGAACCTAAAATTCTAATTGTAGCATCTGCGTACTCATAATAGAGTACTCATTAGTGAGTAAAAAAAAAATAAATAAATAAAATAATCGAGTAAGTTGTATTGAGACTTTTGTATTTGTAATACGCTGAAGGAAATAGAAAAACCATGGGCCGAAGTTAATAGTCATTCGGCAAGTTTCATACGAAAATTTCAATGAAAGAGATAATTAACTTTGATATGGAAATAGTTTACACGAACTCATTTCTATCTCAAGCCACTTTTTATTTAAAAAAAATCTAAAAAAACTTGATTAAAATTTAAAATGATTTTATTTTCATAAATAATTTAGTAAAATTTTAAACAATTTGCTAACTTATGCACTAAAAATCAGACCATAACATTTCTTTTAAGAGCAAATAAAAATCAAATTTCAACTAATTTTACTAATTTCTATTTATTTTTTGACTATTTTTACTGACTGAAAGTACACATTTTACTAATTCAAATCAATTTTACTGATTTAAGTCAAATATACTGATTTAAGTCAAATTTACTGATTTAAGTCTTAAAAAATGTTGTTAAATTTTATTAAATGGTTAGTTATTTTGACTTTAATGCAACAGTAAAATTTTAGCTAATTTTGTTGAGCAAGTAAAATCACTTAAACTAAGAAATTAAGTCATAAAATATGTAATTGACTATTTTGATTAATAAATAAATCACAAACTTTTAACTCATGTTTGTGGATTACAAAAACAAAATTGATTCTCGACTAATTTTCGGTCCACTGGTTTTTGCTCATTTACTTTAAAGTACGTTAATTAGCATTCATTTTAGAACAAAACCAGTTTTATTATATAAAAAATATACACTCCTTTCCAAAAATTCTCATTGCAACATTAACTGCCAATTACACAAAAAGATTTGTGATTTTTATGAGAAAATAAAAAAAACCGTATAATTTAGTGTTTTTACCATTAAAGAGAGATATACGCACACATAAAATTGATTTAAACAGATAAATTAATAAAGATTATTATTATCGACTTGACAACTGGAGTTGTTGCAAAAAATTATTTAATCTTATGGATGCGAGTATCTGTTCCTTTTCGCCGATTTATTACTGAATTAATTCACTTAATCTCTTAAGCTCTTTTCTAGTGAAAATCATTTCTATAAAAATCCCAGCATTTGAAAACTATTTGATTAAACTTATCGATAACAGTAACAAAGCTCATAGAAAACTTAGTGTGTAACAATATATGATTTATAGAAATGCAGATCTGTTGAAATTTCATCAAAAAATCATATAATCATATACTTCCTAAAGACTTATTAATAATTAAATAAATATTTATTCGTTTTTTAAATAATTTTAATGAATTCATTAATTAAATTTTCACAATCTGCCAAATCTCAATTATTTTTAAGCCTCGATTAAATAATTAAAGTGACTAATTAATTAATTGCTATATATGTAATTGTTGCTTGAGTACTATCAGTTATTTCTCATTTTTGATTTGACTAACAAAGTGATGAATTTTAGTTATTTTTAGTTTTCTACTGATTGATTAAATAATTTTTCGATTATTTTTAATTTTATTCAATTTATTTATTGAATTTCTTATTACTTCACAGTTTCATTCATTGCTGATTTTTCAATTCCTGATTTTCAAGTTCCTCGAAGTTGATCGATTAATATAGTTAATTGATTATTTTCAACTATTCTTAATTTTAAATTTCAACATATATTTTAATGATTTTTAGTAATTTTTAGTTTGTTTTTAATTTGAAGGTTTTGAGTTATTGTATATTGTCAAAAATTTTAGTCATCCCTTGTCAAACGACGATTGCAATCAGTTTTTACAGTTACATCAAATAAGTAATAAATTACTACGACTGCAATCGAAACGAATTGACTAATTTATTTAGTGCGGCATTGCTTTATTCAAATTAAAAATCCCAATAAATTAGTGCATATAAAAGGAGAAAATAAATACAACAGATCAGCACAAAACTAATTTTCTTATACAACTATGGAAATTGTTTGTAAAACTAACTTAACTCACTTGTCTGGGAATCCTTTTTCCATGTCTATAAAGCGTATACACGATTCATTTGAAAGCAAAGCGCTAAGACGAAACAAAAGAAATAGTAATAATAATAAGAAGAAAAATATGAAACAATAACACTTATAAAAATTATAAATAAATTTATAATAAAAATTCTAGAAATGTGAATTGAAAAAATGTTACCAAATTCTGAATTGAACAGAAAACTGAGTCACAGCATTTTTTGGGGCGCAATAATTTCCAAACATCTTATGAAGGACCCGGATGTATTAAGTAAGGTCCCTGAAATTTTAAATTTTTTGCTTGAGTCTTTAAAAATAAGTGACAAAATGTTCAAACTCTTATCGGAGTAAAATGTTTGGTTCAGAACAATCGGAATTCGCCTCGAACTATTAAAGGGTTAGAACGTTGAACCAAATTTCTCAACGTGAAATCTACACTTCGGCCTTTAGTTTTGAATTATTCTACGCCACAAAAATGCTTGATTATTAAATTGTAAAAACCCAATAGAACTACATAAAATTGCAACAAGTGAGGAAATAAATACATATATACCAGTAGTAATATACCTACATATATACATACATATGTACTAAGTGGTATGTAATGTTATGAATAATAATTAGTTAAGCAAACAAAAACAAAAAACTATATAAGTAAAACAAGAACAAAAAAAAGAAAACAAATAAACAAGCACAAGGAAACATAAATATATAATTATACAGAATTGATAAATGAGAAAATATGTATAATGTATGTAGTTAAGTATAATATACAACAACAACAAGAAAAATTCATATAAATATGTATTATTTTAGAATAACAACGGAAAATTAGTAATAAAATGATTTCAAACAAATTAAAAACCCAAAAACGAAATTTTAAACATTTTTAAGGAAAAATTTGGTAGACAAAAAAGGTAAGTGGTAAAGGGTGCTAAATAGGTAAATGACATTTTCTTTGGAATATATTAAAACGCCTAAAAGTTTTTTATGGCTGTTCAATTATTCGAACCTGCTGACCAATTATTTGGCATAGATTTTTTTTTTTAATTTCAGTATATAGGGTGCCTAAATTGGTGACTGCCATTTTCTTTGAAAATTTTAAAACGCTAAAAAAATGTTTTATGGGCGGAAAATGCTGAACAATAGCATATCTCGTTTTAGAAATGTTTGATTATAGGGTGCTCAAATAGGTAAATGACATTTTTCTTCATTTTAAAACGCCAAAAAGTTTGTTCGATCTAGTAAATTATTGAACTGTTCTTAAAGAATATTTTGCCTAACTTTTTTTTTAGAAAGTATTATTACATACATATGTATGTATGTATATGCGAGTATAGGGTGCTTAAATTGGTTACTGCCCCTTTTTTTTGAAAAATTTAAAACGCTAAAAAGTTTTCTTGTGCTAGAAATTGTTCAAATCTGTTGATCAATTTTTTGGCAAAGGTTTTTTTAAGAACATTTTTGTTTAAAGGGTGCTTAAATAGGTAAATTACATTTTCCAAGAAAAATTTTAAAAGTGCAAAAAAAATTTGAAAATGTAAGCTGCTGAAAAATTATGTCTCAAACCTTTTTTTTGAAATCTTTAGTTTGTAGGGTGCTTAAATAGGTAAATGACATTTTAATCGGAAAATTTTGAAAGACAACAAAATTCTCTTGTGCTGTCGAATTATTGAAACCTGTAGACTAATTATTTAGCACAAGTTTTTTTTTTTTTTTAAATTTTTCGTATAAAGGGTGCTTAAATGGGTGTCAGCTTCCTCGAAAAATTTTAAAACGTCAAAAGGTTTTCTTGTGCTGGCAAATTATTGAAACCTGCTGACACCCATTTTTCCTTATAATTTTTTTAGAAATACTTAGTATAGAGGGTGCTTAAATAGGTAATGAAATTTTGTTTGGCATCAAAAGTCGATTTACAAAAGTGTCTGCTTCTCATTATATTCACTTTGAGCATTGAGCTACATTGGCACCCCAAAAAAGCCTTATCTGACATGCATAGTAAAACCCACTAGCTCGTTCTTATCTTCAAGTCTCTATATTTCATTAAGTTATTTTCAGTCAATCATACTTTAAACCACCCAAACAGATATATTTGATCTCTGTAAACTCATGAATGCCATGATGACTACCCTCACGTCCAATGCCCGACTCTTTAATACCACCAAAGGGTGCTTCAGCTTGAGACATCAACCCCACATTCACACCAACCATACCGACCTCAAGTCGACGCGCCACACGAAACACCTGCGCCATATCCTGACTGTAGAAGTAACCAGCCAAACCACGTAACGAGTTATTCGCCTTCGTGACAGCATCTTCTTCGCACTCAAATTTCGTCACAATAATAACCGGACCAAATACCTCTTCACGATAAATGCGCGCCGTACGTTCTACATCGGTTATAATTGTGGGCGCATAGAAGAGTTCACCTTTATCCTGCAAACGCTTACCGCCGCACAACACTTTGGCATGTCTGGCGCGCGCATCCTTCATGAATGACTCAATTCTCTTCAGCTGCGCTGCATTTATGAGTGGACCAATTTCCACGCTCTCCTCATGACCGGCACCAATTTTAAGTGCTTCAACTTTTGCTTTTAGTTGCATCACGAAATCGTCGTAAATGCAAGATTGTACGTAGAAACGATTTGAGGAGACGCACGTTTGGCCGGTATTGCGAAATTTCGAAGTCATTGCGCCCTTCACAGCCTCAGCAATATCAGCGGATTCGAAGACAATGAAAGGCGCATTGCCGCCCAGCTCCAGAGAGACACGTTTCAATTGTCCAGCGGATTCGCTAAATAAGAGCTTACCCACTTCGGTGGAGCCCGTAAAAGAGATTGCGCTCACATGTGGATTGGCGCAGAAGAGCTTACCGATTGGTGCCGCTTTGCTGGTGGTAATGACATTGAACACACCCGGGGGGATGCAAGCGATTTCGGCTAGCTTAGCAAGCGCAAGACTTGTAAGTGGTGTGTCCTCCGAAGGCTTGACGATGACAGTGCAACCTGGAAATAATTGAAAGAAAATCTCTAGCAGAGTATCCACACCAAATCTTCACTCGCTACTTACCCGCCGCCATTGCCGCTGCTGCTTTGCGTAAAGCCAACGCCATCGGAAAATTCCACGGTGTAATGAGTCCCACTACGCCAATGGGCTGCCTGAGCACCAACACCTCTTGATTCGGCATGGAGCTCGCAATTATTTCGCCATCAATGCGACGCGCCTCCTCAGCAAACCATTCCACAAACGAATTGCCGTACGCAACCTCCGTCACAGACTCCTTCAAGGGCTTGCCACACTCTGCCGTAATCATGTCAGCAAGCTCGTCGCCATGCGCTGCTATCACTTGATACCAATTCTAGTCGGGGAGAAAACTCTTTTAAAATATTGCTTCTTTAGCACTTCCCTTACAAAACTCACCTTCAGCATTTGCGAACGCTCACGCGCTGTGATCGACTTCCATTCGGTGGCGTAAAAGGCTTTTCTTGCCGCATCGATCGCTTTTTGTGCTTCATCAGCTGTCATGTCGGGCACGCAGCCAATTACTTCGGAGTTCGCAGGGTTTTTGATATCGAATGTGGCGCGGCTTGCTGCGTCCACCCACTTGCCATCAATGTAGGCTTGTGTCAGCCAGAGTGAGTCCGTCTGATTGGTGGATTTTTGTCGCAGGAATTTGTGGAGTATTAAATCTCGGCGGAGACGCAGATTCAATAAAAACATTTTGTGGGTTTTCAAAATAAAAATTTGAAGTTTGTTAAATTTTTTTTTTTTATGTATTTCATTTATTGCGAGTTTAAAGAGTTGCCAACAGTAGACTGGGAAGTAAGGAGATAAAGTTAGGAGAGATATCGTAAGTATGAGTGGCAAAATTATTTTTACCGGCGACTGGTTAGAGGCTTAGAATATGAACGAGGTAGGTATGCCTGTGCTAAGGCTCAACTAAAATCCACATCCGCCCTGTCCATATCAGTTTAGTCTATTTTGGTCTATCTCATTCCATTCGATACATATATAGATGCACCCGACTAACATTAGCATAGGTGTACAAGTGAAGCTCTTGAGGTCTTTCTGGACCTTCCTCCGCTGAATCTATAAGGGTACCAAGCAACAGTGAGGCCAATACTGTGCTTAAGGGAGTCGTCCAACTGGAACACATGAACCAAGGGGCATTTCAGTATACTAAACAATTACAATTTTGTTTCCGGAAGTACAGGCCGCTGCGCGGCTTAGACAGTTTCGAATTGTATAGCAGTATGTATACCCCATAGGTTGGATTTGGTCCGCTGAGATCGCTTCTTCAGACGGCTCTTGGTTCAATGGGAGGATTGGGGGAGGGGTCTTTTGAAAGGTTCCCGACCTAGAACTCTCTTTCAGACTAGAATTGTGTGAACGTCACGTGGGTTCCAGGACACGGCCGTCAAGAGAACCTGTAGAGGATATGAGTTTGACTGCAGAGCATGACTAATAAGATTCTTCTTGATAAAGAAATATATTGCTTAACGAATATGCCTACCGAAAAGCTAATGAAAGATGGCAACAAACAACACAGCAAATCAAGCCAAAAAGGGTTCCCCAGAGATCTCGACAAATCTGCACCCTATGAAGGGCTTAAATTTCGAAGCGAATAGGAATACCAACTAGAAATTGCCATATTGGAAGGTACGGCTAGAGGTTAGGTGTCTTGAAGTGCAATGATGACGAAGAAGAAGAAACTGTGGAACACCTCATCTGCAACTTCCGTTAGCTAATCAAAGCGATTTAAACCACTTCAACCAAACCTAACTTCTTAAAACATTTCATGCTCAAGGTAAGAGTAATGAGTAATCAGAAAAAATTGATAGAAACAAGTTCACATTGTATTTCCAAAGCAAATTTCCAATTAAAAAGAAAAAAAATTATTTTGTTATTTTATTCATACGTAAGACGCTAAGTGCTAACGAAATAAAAACATAACCTCTACAATTCACGCTATTTTCCAAAGTAATTAAAATTAATAGTATGAAATATAAATACCAGCAATTCTATAAACGTTTATGCTTAAATATATAATGCAATTTCATAAAAACATATTACTTAATTGAAATATATTACAAACCAAAGTAGTGACTGCATATTAAAATAGTTGGTTTAAGGAAATTCGAACAGTAGCGAAGCGAGTTTAAAAATATCGAAAATTAACCGAAAAAAAAAGCAGAATGAATATAAAAAAGTTGTAGAATAACTGTAACAATGATGTATTTAATAAAGTTTTGACCACAAAAATAGGAACAAGAATTAAATGAAGCATTCACAACAAAAAGCGACTGCAAGAGTAAAAAAAAAAAATAAAAAAAAACAAAGAGCAAAAGAAAAAGTTAAGCAGCGATGATACGCAGAAAAGCAGAGCACAGACAGTGGATTGTTTTGGACTTTTGGGCATGAGGAAATTTCCATGATTTTTACTCTCTATAAACTGCTCAAGTTACGTCAGCCTAATGTAAATGAGTCTAAAGCAATCGAATTTATTAACTCAAATTGTGGGCATTGCCACGCCCCTAATTTCAGAATTTCTAAATTTCTTTAGCAGAGTACCAAATTTTAATATTTTAGCTGTGTGTTTCATTGAAACCATGCCACTTTTTTCATTCTTCGAATTTTTCGATATCGAAAATAAGTGCGGAATTAACATTTAAAACAAATTTTACTCAAGTTTCGAAATTTTTGTTCAAGTTATCGTGGTTACAGACGAAGGGGACATGGTTTCGAAATTGGTTAGAAATTGTTTCATTTCAAATTTTCGATATCGAAAAATTTCGATATAAGGAAGTTAGGTTAGGTTTATTGCAAGGGCTGCCGCAGATTCACACTTAGGTCAGGCAGCAAAAGAGCCATTGTGATACCACTTAAAGACAACATTACAACTCCACTTTGACCGAATTTCAAGAACTAAGACGAAAGTCATCAAATCCTTGAGCTCATGCTCCTTAACACAACAGTATCATATTTCGAAGGAGCCTCACTGAAGCTTTTAAAAGCTCAGTAGGAATTTGAGCAACACTTCAACATCTTTGTCTCTTAATTCCACTGTAAAATGAAACGCAGCAACTACAAACAACAATTAAACATGTATATTATTATTGTTGTTGTCATTTACAGATTGTTTGCTGTGTACAACATTGTTGTTGTAGCAATTGAGCGCAAAACGTAAAATTGTTGCAATTGCTGTTTGCATATTTGTTTAAATGCTTCGTTGGTTAGAGTTACCAGATTGTTTGCAAAAATAAATATACAAAAACATATTCAGATATGAGAGAAAGATGTTTTGTGTAGGCGAGAGGGAGGCAGCGAGAGTGGCACTGGTGAGCGGAAGCACTGCATTGGGGGAAATGTGTGGTACCAACGCTCAAATGCAAAGTAGCGCAATTGCCAGAAACGCATCACATTGCTTAATTGTTCTATCTACAAAAACAGCAACAACCACGACAACAATAAACAAATAAATTCATGAATATGCATGCATATTAATGCAATCACAAAGTCACTCTAGCATTAAATACAATTTTTTTAACCGAGCACTCAAAATTACCAAATGCGCGCACTTCCATATGTTTGCTCCCAATGCGCCGATATGGCAATACGTTGCCTCGGAGTCGTGTCACAATAATTTCTGCATTTCACAGCACTAACTTTTCATAACGCGCATGAACTTGCTTGCATTAATTAGAACGGGTATATTGCTTGCTGCAGTCTAGTTTGCGTCATCGCAATATTATTCATTGCATATTTTTAGGATTTATACTTATGCTCCATAAACTAATGTTTCTCAAGTTTTACTCAAGTCTTTTAAGCACATTTTATGGGCGTTTGTTATAGGCAGGGCGCCAATATAAGAGATGGAAGGAAAATAGTGAAGCCTTGAACTATGTAAAATGTGTTTGAGGAAGGTTTCCAACCACGAGAAAAGCTACTGAAAAATTCTAAATGAGAACAAAAAAATATCCACTCTTAAATTTTTTATCATTTTGTTGAAGAGAAATAGTGGCTTCACTTATTTTTTTTTTTTTGAAGAAGAACAGATTTCAATTTATTTGTTTTTCAATAGAACTGCTGCTGCTGGCTCATTTCAAGGAGGACAATGATGGCTTCTCTAAGACGCAAAAGAAGAAAAGAAATAGTGGCAATCCATACATTTTTTTTAATGCGAAATATGGAGATTTACTCAATAGAGATCAGAGAACAAGAATTTTAGAAACAATTTAAATTTTCTTCTTTTTTTAATGAAAATTATTATTATTGTTTGTTTTTTACGTTTTTTTCTATGCGAATATGGGAAATTTTAGAAATAAACACTATTTTTGAAACAATTTTCCTTTTCTCTTCGAATAAAAACGTTTAATAATTAATTAAAAAATAATTTTAGAGACTATTTTCAATAACATACGAGTTATTCCGGCGCTCTGCTTTTAATATATGATTGTGAGCGTGAGTAGATGGGTAGCGGTGCATTAGCAAATTTCGCTCTTTCTAAACAATAACTAATTTTGCTGCTACAGCATGCTGCGTGCATTGTTCATAACAAAATATGCTCGCCGGAAAGTAGGTTAAGCGAGTGATTATAATGTATGGGAGTTTTATATTCTTTATTCTCTAAAATTGCTCACAGGCAGAAATATGAAATTTGTATGCAAAATTGTTTGTGTTGTATTTCTGGGTGCATGCATTTAATTTAACAGTAAAAACAATAAATAATTATGCAATTTTGTACAAATTAAAGGGAATTATTTTACTGAGGTGCATCATAATCATGAACATGGAAAGTGTTTCACTTGTGCGCTCCTGAAAAAATGGCGAGTTGAGAGTTTGCGATCACGAAATGGTTATGGAGTCAAATAGTCCTAAATTATGGGTTACGTCATACATTAGAAACTGGAAGCGAAACTCAAAGCATTGTAGTGTATAAGTTCAGCTCATGCCGGGTTTGATTATTTTATTTTATCTTATGTTATGTTAGCGTTGTGACTAAATAAATAATTGATGCATATTTAATCGATTTTTTACTAATTTCTTAAATAATCGATTTTTTATTCTATCGATGATTTTTTGTTTAATAATCGTTTTTTGTTAATAATCGATTTTTTTATATTGATTTTTTTTTTAGTAATCTATATTTTTTCTTCAATAATCGATTTTTTAACTATTTTTTGTTTAGTAATCGTTTTTTTATTAGCCTTTTTTTGATTAATAATTGAATTTTTTACCATAAATTTTGTTAATGATCGATTTTTTTACTTTGTATTTTTTGTTTAATAATCGACATTTTTTCTACAGATTTTTTGTTTCGTAATAGATTTTTTCTTAAATAATCGATTTTTTGTTTATTAATCGATTTTCTTACTATCCATTTTCTTGTTAATAATCGACTTTTTTTCTATGGATTTTTTGTTAGTAATACATTTTTTTTGCTATCTATCTTAAATAATCGATTTTTTTTACTATCTATTTTTTTTAATTTTTTATAGATTTTTCATTTTAGGTAAACAAATTCCTCAAATTCAAATTTTTGTTTTAAAATCAGTTCACTCCTTTCTTAATATTTTCGGTGACGGTCAATGAAAACAGTCTCCGTCAAAATTCCTTCTAATTTAAAGTTCACCAGCAAGCGTTACACTCAAAACTCTTCAAAACTTCAAGCGATTACAATGCTAAGTCACAAATGCTTTGCGGTTTTGAGCAACCAGAAAAAAAATCTATGAAACTTTTTGCTTTGTAGTTGTTGCTTTGTGCAAACCGTCAACGCAAGCGGGTCAAGTGAGCATTTCTTTTGCCGTGCGGATTTCTACTTTCCTACTTTCACGCCATTCAAAACTTTTTGTGCTTTTGATTACACATAATTTAATATAGTATTTTGCTTTTTTTAACTTTTATATTTTTGCTTTAGTTTTTTAAGAACTTTTTTTTTTATTTCATTTTACATTTGTTTTTTAACTTCCAGTTTTTTTAAATAATTTCCTTTTTTGCTTTTTGCAGAGTTTTCCCCTTTTTCCATAAATTCTGCGCTTTTTAATTATTTTTCCCGCATATTTTGCAAACCTCGCTTGGCCTATTATTTATTAAGTTTTACTGTTTTATTTTAAATTTTTCCATTCTTTTGTTCTCGTTAAGCGTTTTCAACATATTTTTTTTTTTTTTTTTTTTTTGTTTTGATTGCTTGTTTCTTTTTATTTTTCCATGAAGTGTATGCGTTATGGCGAGTTTCTCACCGCAAAATTGTATTGTTTTTCAAAAGTTTCATGCAACGGAAATTGCAGGCGAAGCGTTGCCTCAACAGTCGCTTGACTTGCTGTTGTTGTTGTGCGGGTTGTGTGGGTTGTGCGGTCGTTGGGGGGTAGGGTGAGTATTAAGACAAGTGATCCATTTTCGTAAGCAATGCAAACTCAAGAGTTTTACACTGGCTTGCACTTGTTAACCTTTCCTGTGCGCAATTGCAGTTTTTGCTCTCTTTAATTTAACAAGAACAACAACAAAAATATGGCGAAAAAATCGACTTCTGTAATAATCGATAAATAAATTTCTTAATAATAATAAGCAATACACATTATTGCAGAAAAAAATCAAAAAGAATCGATTTCTCTATGTATATATTACTTAGTATTTTTTTATATATATATGAAAAAAGTCGATAAAAATCGATACAAAAAGTTGAAAGCTTCACCACGCTTTAACAAACTAAGTTGTTTACATAAATGTATATAGAAGACCAAGTTGGGCGGGAAGTTTACATTAAATAACGCAGAGTTTTGAATATATAATCGACGTATAATTGAACTGATTGTTTGATTATCGATTTTATAATAATCGATTTTTTTATTATTGATTTTTTGTTTCAAAATTAATTTTTTTATCGACTTTGTAGCATAAAAATAGATTTCTGCACCATCACAGATCGACTTTTTACAATCGATCTTTTTAACTATCGATTTTTTTTTCATAATATATTTAAAATTTATTTTATTTATTTCTGCACTATTAAAAATCGACTTTTTAACAATAGATTTTTTTACTATTAACGTTTTTTGTTTATAAAAGCATAGTTGTTTGATAAATCGATTCCACCTATGCAAAACACATTTTAAATCAATTTTTTGCAAATAGTGTCATCTCTATGATGGGCGAAAAAAGCTGAAAATACAAACGTAGCTCATAACATGCCTCCTAATAGAGCAAGTAAGCATTTTTCGTATAAAAAATCTGCTTTTGAACTAATAAAGACTAATTTTCTTTAAAATAAAATAATCGATTATTTAGTAATCGAATTTTCAATTCAAGGTCTCATTGGGAGACGTAACTTCCTACTTATTTATAAAAGTCGGCATAACACTTTGCGCCACGTGGATGGATACCAATCCCGAAGCTAAAGTTTTACATTTATACCTCGAAGATAGCACAGAGGCAAAGTCAAAACCTAACTACTAACAGTCTTTTTTTAATTTTTTTATGTCCAATGAATATATGCTCAACATAAAAATAGTTATAGCATGTATGAGCGGGCAAGTTGTGGCCAAACAAGTACCGCATCGCTTAACAAGGATATGCAAAAACTACTCGGTTTGTTGATCACTTTGTCTTGTATTTAGGTATGTGTGTGCGAGTGTATATGTGTGCAGCATGAGTGGGTGTAGAGTGCGCTCGTTGCTTGTGGTTGCTTCGTGCGGCCTCGTAACTTTTATGCCCTCTTAAAATAATTATTAAACAAAAGCATTGGAGTACTTTTTTCTTTTTTTATTATTTTAATTTATTTTATTTTTGCATTGTTGCTTTTTTTCAAGTTTTCATTATTTTACTTTCATTTTTTTATTTTTTTTATTTCAAGCGCCAGCAAGCCACAACGAGCGGAAAATGTTTCCACAATTCGTTAACTAAATTAAGTGGAAGTGTATTTAAAAGCAGCGCTTGTTATGCACACACACACTCACACACACACACACACACACACACACACATGCATACACATAGAACAAGTGTATGCAACAAAACTTGGTTAAGAGCAGCGAAAGGTTAACAAAAGCACTCACTCGCTCATACATACAAACATTTATATGAAATGAAATATTTACAAATGCACGCAGAATTACAAAATCTTCAAAACCTTGCATAATCTTAGTTGGAATTGAATTTAATTTACGCAGTCATAAAAAATTATTTCTAAAACTCTTTTGCACTTTATTCTTTGCCAAGTGATTTGTTGGCCGATCGTGGCTGAGATACCGAAAGCGACACTTTTTATATAGCAGTTGTTGGTTTTGCAGTTTTTTTTATTTTAGTAGCAATAAAAGTCTTCATATTCATAGCTTCCGTTTGACATTTTCAGTTGAGTTTTTTTTTTAAATACATTTTCAAGAGCATTGTTCCAATAAAATGTGAGATATTATATGCCAAATTCAAAAAAAAGGGGAGCAGTATCTATGGCTCTTCCGATGGCTTTATAACTTTCATGAATACCAATCACCAGTTTCACTTTCTCACAAATCCGTTCTTGCTGTCACAACTGCCATTGACACTATCAATTTAATTAGTATCACTTTAGTGCTAATTATATTTACAAAAGCAAATGTCAGAAACATTTGAAATGTATGCATTCATATTAGAGTGGTGCAAAATTTTTCCAAAAAAAAAATTTGTACTACAGTACCAAGAAATTTAGTAGCTGTGCTGGTCGAAAAAGTAGCTTAAGTAGTTTAAAATAATAAATAACAAGATATCCAAATAAATATACAATATTGTTCGACAATATAATCGCATAAATCACGTATAGTCCATACTGATTCTACTGAAAAATTAAAAATATTTACTTTAGCTCTTCTTACCTGAGTGCACAACAATATTGTTCTTTCTTTCGATGCTTTAAAAAGTAACATTTCCGATCCACCCGTATATGTATTAGCAAGTGTGTTACCCTTCGCAAACATCAATTTAATCAGCTTCAATTCAAATAATGTTTTATTTGCTGTCGCAACGTTATTTTAATTATGTGCCACACGCTTCAAATAAACACACCCATATATGTACGTCCGACGGGAATTTTCAAAGCCAACTGCAGCCACGTAACCACCTCTTCTAGCAGGCTATGTAATTATATGTGGTTATTTACTAGTTTTCTTTCGTAAACAGCGCGCTCCACGTAACCTCTCTTCGTTTGAAGGGGACGTATATGTGTTTGTTATTACACTACCAATGCCGTCGGCCGCAAGGAAGTTCATCAACTCAAAGTGGAACACGTTTGATGAAAGTGACTTTGGTATTGAATGGAACAATATTGTGCTAAACTTTACATAAATGAAAATAAAATAAAATAAAATAAATTATTTTGTTATAAATTAAAATAAAATAAAAATAAATAAATTAAATGGAATAAATTATTTAGACAATTCCGCTATATGCAACGTATCGTGAAACTGCAATTCACATTCTGAAGACTTTTAAAACTTTTTACATCGAATGCACTTTTTTAGTTTTTGGTTGTTTTTCTTACAACAAATTGCTACTATCAAATATTTACCTGCTAAATTTGTCTGTTATTGTTTGTACTACGGTTGGTCTCATTGTTGTCTGTATATTTTTGTTGTTTTATTTGTCAATTATACAAATGTCATTCATAAAAACAGATTCTCTTCTTGCAGTTAACTACTTTGAAATGTTTAAATGTATGCACAAATATATACATATGAAGGGCTCAGAGCCAAAAGGATCTAAGTGACATTTTTATTGAAATTGAATTATACCCATATTTGTATAGTGAAATATGGTGTTTATTTGTTGGCAAAGAGATCCGAGTCTTTTCGGACATTGTAGTGCCATCTATTTCCCATACAATAAACGCCCTAACCAGATTTTACATAGAATTTTCAAAGCCAGTAAACTTTAAACTTGAATATCTCAAATCAACTTCGGAGTCACTTAGATCCATTTGGTTCTAAACCCTAAATAGTAATGGGAGTACTTCGATTTTTCTGTTATAATTTTGGTTGGAATTTTTTGTCTTATTTTTCTTTAACTTGCATTATAACTACGACTGGGTAAATTAAATTTGTTTAACCACAAACCTTTTGCACTTTTACTTTACTACAATGGTTTTACTATTATTTCTAGTTTGTTAACTATATTCCTTTATTTGTGTGCTTATGTTTTTCCACACATACATATCCATACAAATATACATATTTCGTATATATTTTTACTATTTGTTGTGTTTGCCTTCATTTGCCTTTGTTTATTTTGTGGTTTTTATTCTGAGTCGTGTCATTAACATACAATATTGAAACAAGTCCATCAAAAATGACGAAAACTCTATTAAGGCAGAGTTTGCTATTGCAACGACAAGAAAAGGACTACAGTGTTTTACGTAATATGTGTATGAGTGTGCGTGTGTGCGTGTGTGCGTGCTAGAGAACACTCAAAGACCCTAAGACCAAAAACAAACAAACAGTAAAGAGAAGTTATCTTATTTTTGCAGCAGCAGCTTCATTTCATTGAATTGGCAGCAATCAAAATGTGGTCTTAAACATTTTTTTTTGTTTTTGGTTTTACGGTTGTTGCTATTACGTGTACTTGCGTTAACTCGATATGCTTACCTTTGATGTTTATACTTTACATACATATATTCAAATATAAAATACACATACATACATACAAACACATTGCTTTTCAAATGTTGTGTGCTTGTCACAGCTTTAAGCTCATGAATATTCCAATGATGTAAGTATTCACTTAACGACTGAAATTCTGTGCAATTTATGCAAAAGGAAATTGCCGACAAGTGGTTGAACCGTACACTTTGCGGCGCGGAGGGGGGGAAGAGTAACCAAAGTTAAAAACACCGAGAAGGTATAAAATACTTTGAGCTCACTTTTGAGTTGAGTTGAGTTGAGTGAAAACTAAAACTTTTGACTTTTGACTTTTCACTTTGAAGATAAAAAATATACATAAATAGGTAGCAACAAATAATACTAAGAACATTGTAAAAGCATTTCGACAAACATAACCAACAATTGGTATGAGTTGATGGGTACGTGGCGTATACGCAACCTTTTTTTGTGAGCGCGTGCAAAATACCTTAAACAAAAACAAGTATGGAAATAGAAAAGAAACGAGTAGATTGTGAAATCAATACAAAAATATTGGCACACAATATGTTTTTTCACACACAAAAAAAATTCACAGCGCTACTTTGACATAAAAGTTAAAACATAAAACGAAAGTGAAAGTGAAAAGTTGTGACAGAGTAAAAAAGAAGTTGAAAAACAATTGTAATGGCCTAACAATATTTTGTATCAAAATTTACAAATAAATTTCCAAAGAAAACAAATTTCTTAAAAGCGTTTTAATAAGATGATTTGTTGTCTTGAGCACACATTTAATTTCTAATAACATTTTCAAATACTTTGGGTTAAACCAGAAACAACTAAAGTTTTAGTTGCATAACAATCAAAAACTTCCACCTCTTTGCGTAAACATTTAAGTAAATGTCAAACAAGTTCAAACGCGAAACGAAATGAACCCCACTCAAAGCTGTCAAATAGTTAAGGAATTCGTATTAGGAATTAAGCAAGCCTTCACTTAAAAAGATCTCTGCTAAGGTTGGAATTTGTTGTGGCTGCTACAAATATGTTTGCCCTTTTATTTTTAAGTTGCAATATAGTTTTATAACAAAGGTTTGTCCTAACCAGAGGACTTTCAACGATTAACAGGGATCATAAATAATTTTTATTACATAAACTTACTATTCATGGAGGCATAATAAAGGAAACGAACTATTTGGTCAGCTAGGAAAACATTCTTAATTAATTTATTAGAATAATAATAAGTAATTATGATAAAAGGCCATTAAAAACGTAAACGAAAATAGTTGAAAAAATTAATCATTAAAAAAATAATTAAAAGCAATAAAGTCAATAAAAATCAATAAGTAACTAAAATCAAACAAACTGTTAAAGTTAATAAAGCAATTAACATTAATTAAACAATTAAATTTAATTATTTTATATTGTTTAATTATTTCCAATTAATTGATTATTTTCAATAATTTAATTATTTTCAATTATATATTGGTCATATAATTAATCAAAAGTAATCTTTTAATTACATTAATATATGAATCATAAATTTAAGTTTATAAAAAATAATCTAACCAAACTTAATTAAAAATAATTATGTTGACTTTATAATCATGTTAATCATATAATTATAAGTAATCAAAAAAAATTGTCTTTAATCAATTAATCTTATCAAAAACGCAATTAGATCTCAATAAAAGTAATCAGGAATTTTTGTAATAATTATGCACTTAAAATAACTCAAAACTAATCATTTAATTACATGAATCATATTAATCATGCGATTAAAATTAATCAAAAATTATCATGTGGACTTTTTATTCACATTAATCTATGATTAAAAATAATCAAAAATAAATTGACTATCATGATAATAAAAATAAATCAAAAATAAACATTTAATTTAATTAATCATATTAATCATGCTATTAAAATAAATCAGAAGTAATCATGTTGACTTTCCAATCATATAATTTAAAGTAATCAAAAATAAAATCTCTAAAAACATATCAGAAATTTTTGTACTAATCATGGAATTAAAATAAATGAAGTGATATATGCCATGGAATATTAGCCTCAAACAGAGCGGCTACACGATGTTGAGAAACAAAAAGTGGCCTTTCCAACTTCATAAAGTCTTAAATTAAATTAAGAAAACTGCAAAGCTAGTTGCTCCACATATTTCTTTACACATACATATGCAGAGGTATGTATTTATGTACATATGTGCGCTTAACTT
Organism: Sphenella marginata; assembly: GCA_951509765.1. Lineage (NCBI taxonomy): Eukaryota > Metazoa > Arthropoda > Insecta > Diptera > Tephritidae > Sphenella > Sphenella marginata. The sequence continues at coordinate 65,027,324 of OX608083.1, forward strand.
TTAAGATTTTTGCAATATCTTGATTGCTTGTTTACAGTCTCCACTCATCTTCCACAGCTTCTCTACAGCACCACTGAAGTTTTACGTTATAAATTATGTTGAAAACGATATGAGGAAGTCTACACAATAAGTGGTTTATTGTATCACAAAGATCTCACTTATAGTTAACCACCACCACTTGCTACCACTTTGGCCACACGAGCGAACGTATCAGGGGCGTCTATAATTTTAGTGGGGAACCAAATGGGGGAAAATGCAGTCTAGCGCTTTTAAATAAGTTTACAGTAAAAAAATATATCTACTGCCTATCAGTAAAGGTGTGCAATGGGTTGGTTGGTATGCTAGAGCTTTCAGTAGGAAGTCGACACAAAGCTCATACTCTTCTTTCTCAGACATTCTTTCAAGCCCAAGGATATTCTTAAACGACCACGCCTCTGTTACTCAAGCAACTCCATAAATACTTTGGACATTCACGAACCATCTTTAAAAACTGCAAGCTTTTCTGTGGCTTCATCTAGCTACTTTTCAAATCGAAACACCCACACAGTCTCTGCACATTTTCGCGCTTGCAACGCGTGAGCTCTCATACATTACACCACATAATATTGATGTTATTAACTTGCAACAATAATCGCAATAACGCCAACAACAACAACATTTTCAATAATAACAACAATAGCTTGCCAATTCTTTCCAATCTTTAAGCAGCCCTACTGTGGCTTCGATGTGGGAGCTTTCTTGTGTGCCACGCGCATTGTTCGTGTTGATGATGTTGTTTCACATACAAAAAAATACTTGCCAGATTGTCATAATTGGTTTTACTTGTTTGGCGTTACGTGAGTGATTTAGTAGATGCAGGCCAAGAGATTATGTGGAGTAAATTATGAGTGCTTAGAGAGTGAAGATTAGTTTTTTTTTCTTGGGGTTTGTTGGAGGTTTTTTTTTTGTTTTTGAATCAACCAATGAAAGATGTACGAAGAAACTCACTAAAGGATGTCAAGTTATTATGCACTATTAAAAAAATGAAACTATGGAACACAAAATTACTAAGGCAAAAATGAATTAAACAAGTGCAAATAAGGTTCCCAGAATTAAATTTTGTATAGGGGCGCTGAAATCAAGAACTCTTAAAACCCTCTTGTTAGTATTTGTAAATAATTTTATTTAGTTCTCATAAACTCACAGCAAAATAATTATGAACCAATAACTTTACTTTATCACCAATAAAACTTTAACGATAAGCATAGATGACAGTGAAATAAGAGCCAGCTCCTCTTAGAATCTGAAATAAATCAGAAATATGAATATAATCTACGCAGTTAATTTCACGACACTTTCTCCTTTATAACTCTCTTTTATCACTCACCGACACCACAACAGCATAATTAACATAGAAAAAGTTGAGGCCACTCAATTTGAATGGATTACTATTCAAATGTATTGCTAAGGCAACAAGTTTCATTATCTTCGCATTCTCTTTGCTGTCGGTTGAATGAAGTATTATATCCTCCCATTCACAACAATAATACGAAGTGCTTAGGTCGTTTGTCTGTTTTATGATGAAAAGCGTACAATTGAACAAAACTAAAATTTGTTAATAGAAATTGCATAAACATTTTCACAACAACAAATATACCGTAGTAGACAATGTAGTACCAAGACGACCAAAGATAAGTAATTCAACTACTTTTCCAATTATCCAACATGTAAATCGGATATTAGAAGTGGTGAAGCCAAGCTAAATTAGACGAAAAATTAGTAGAAAGTAGTAGATAAGAAAAATTGTTTGGCGCAAAAGTTACAATGGTCAAAGCTATGAAAACCAGAAATTTTACACTAGTAGTTGTTTCTAGTAATCTGTGTGGAAATTGTCATATTTTCTAGATTAAAAATAAATATGTTCTCAATGTAACTGCAGAGCTTTAGTGCCCAAGTCCCTAACCCTAAAGCATATACAGTCACTCCCATTAATAACTATACATCTGAATTTCGGCTCCAAACAAATTGATTTTAACTAATTTCCTTTTAGAAAGCTCATCACGATTCTATTTTAAAACTATGTGAAAAATTCGCGAAAATTCGACAAATTTTCATGGAAATTTTCAAATTTTTTTTAGAATTTTTTTAAACGCGCAGATTTATAGACCGTTCATTTTTATTATTACCAAGTGTAGGTCTTAAGTCCTTTATAAATGCTGCTGATTTTTGGAAATTTTTTTTTTTGGTACTTTATTATTTTCCTCCATATAAATTTATGAAAAAAATTGCGAAAAATCAGCAAAATTTCTTACCGACTTAAGAACTACACTTTAAAAATTAACGCGCTACAAATCCACATACTCAAAAGTATTATAAAAATTCTTTAAAATAATTTAAAAATTAGGTCGTGAGTAATTTTCTAAAAGGAAATTCATCATTAAAATAAATTCGTTGAAGATTAAATTGGTGAGAATTGCCAAAAAGTGGTGTATACTTATTTATGTGTGTAATTGCATACTTTCTATCTCTCTCTCTCTCTCACTCACTCAGCTCTACTCACCGTTGCTGTGAGAAATCCCAAAACACACAACAAGGTCGCACTCAATGCCATCATGATGAATATGCGAAAAGAGTATTGACGCTGCAACGACTCAGCAAAATCATTCAATTCCCAATTTCGGCGTACAATATCAGCTAAAGCTAGATGAAAGCGCTGAGTCAAAGTTATACTAGCCTCTCCATTGTTTGCATTATGAGCAGCAATTGCTTCTTTAGAAATGTTACGCAAATCGCGTAATAACAACAAATAACGCGCATTCAAATGCAACACTTGCATTGCCAACATATTCGACTCAGCAACTAAAGGACCAACAACAGCAACACCAGTCCACATATACATTGTGAGAAATGTGAGATAACGTACCCATGAAGCAGCATAATCAAATTTGTAACCAACAGGAAAGGGTAGAAGACGTTCACCCACCAATAAACCGCTAACGGGCACATAAACATAAGTGACCAGTGTCATGATGTAGGTGAAGGTCGAATATTTGGTAGGTAACTGTTGACGACGTATTTGCTCGAATAGTTCAGGTTGCCAAGATCTGAAAATTGTGTGGAGTTATGATTTAATTAATCACCGGTTTATGTACATATATGAGTGCTTACTGTTCAACATAAATTTTCTTATAGAATTCATTCCAGTGTTTGCGAAAACTGGTACGTTTCGCTATAATATTGTAGGTGCGTAACATCATTTCGAGTAAAATGAGAAGTGGCGCCAATGCGATGCAAACAAAGCTCATGTCATCAATGCCAGCCAACATGTACAGAAATTCACCACATAGCACCATACACTCCGATATGAATTGCAGTAAGATGAGGATGAGATCAATAATAAGACGTTTTGTTGTAATATGGTCGGCTAATGGCCAACAACACGAACCAAAGAAACAATAAAGTTGCCAATCGATGGGTGGATGTTGACCACTGGGCAGTATGGGTTTGTGATAACCCGTAGGCAAGTAGCGCATGTTGGCTGTTGTTGTACAAGTGAGAGGATGAAGAGACAAGCGTGTGAAACTAACAATTGGATAGCTCAAAGACATAAGACTAAAAAAAAGTTTATTGCAGCTCAATTTCCAGGCCATACAAATTTTAAAATTTCCAGAAATGGAACGTAAGCTAGTGAGAATCATCAAACAACGAAATCAACTAATTAAATGACTATTAATAACAACAAAAACAACAACAAATATTATATGAGACTTGGTACTCGTTTTCCATGCTTTCCAAAGTCCGTCGTACTCTCAACTAATTTACTAATTTCTTACAACTTCCAGGCTACAACTTTCATACTACACAAGTTTCATAATCCATTATATCTTGAAGCTTTCTAAGCTTAGCCTTTTCTTATTCAATTTCAAATGCAATACAATAATACTTCCACAACTGGCTCACCTTTCAACTTTCCCTTTAAAACTTACTTGTTAACTCGAGCTGCTTCGTAGTTTGTTCACTTTAAGCGGAAAATCATCAATCAACAAGCTTTTATACGCCCATTTTATCACTTCACTGGAACCTTTTTTATACATACAACAACAATTTCTAATACATCGTGCAATGAAACGAAAAACTACTCGGAAAAAATTAACTAGTCTACACTAGTTTTTTTTTAACTCATCTCAAACTGGTCCGAAAAATCTCAGATTTGTATTAGCAAAATTCGAAATTATTGCAGAGTTTGGAGTGCTCAGCGTAAGGTTGTGTATAAATTATTGATATTTATTTTAATTAATTTTTTTTTAAGTAATATATATTTTAAATCGATTTTTGTAAATAAGGTCATTCCTACTACAGGGTATTTTGTGCATGCGTTGTAAATAAAAAAAAAATTTATATCAATTTAAATTCTTTGGGCTAGAAAACTGCATACTCAAAAGTTTTCTAGAAATTCTCTTTAAATCCTCTCAGATTTTGTTGGCCGTCTTTTGAAGTTCAATAAAGTTTTCTGAATTTTGTGAAAATCATAAAATTAATTTTTATATCACTGCTGTTAACTAATTAGCTATATTTTAAAAGAAAATTATAAAAAATTATCAAATTTCGCCGCTATTATTTTGAACGAAGCTGCAGTTGTCGAACCAGTTGGACTTCCTGTTCATACTACTTTTGAACTAGTTGACAACTAGTTGCTTTTACTAACGGCTTCACTTATGTCTGCATTGGTGTGTGTGTGTGTGCAGCTTTGCTTTCCCAACTGCATTTATGCATGACCATTTCAACATTGTATTGTTTACTTTCGTTCAGTAGGTAAATTGAGCCAAACGATAATTAAAAGTTTCACCAAACAACTTAATTGACCTGTCTGTGTGTGTTTATGAATTATGTATGTATGTGATTTGTCCAAAAGTTTTTGGTCAACTGACTGCATTTATCCCTCTTTGTTGTTGTTCAACTCATGACAAAATAGACTTAAGTATGTTGAGCACAATGGCGAGCACGCACAGAAACGTAAGACGAAATTGATTGATCATTGATTTGCTGAGTCTCGGAGAATTGAGGCATGAAGGCAGCAAGCGATTGTTCTCATTATTTATGCATACTTAGTTGTGAGTAATTGTTATAGGAATAAGGATGGATGCAATTTGGACGCTGATCGACCTGATTTTAGTTTTATAATTATGAAAGCGGTAGTGCCCAGCGATCTTCTCGATATTTTAACAGAGTTTCGCTTGCCTTGACATAAGTATATACAGCACACTTCCCGCGGCGCAACTGCTGCCTTGAACTATGATATCGGACCCACTCAGAAGAAACGCCTATTTATTACACAGATACACCCCACAAATGATGATAGCACATTTGCTCGTTACTTAACAATTTTCAGACACTTCTCAATGATTTTGATCTTTCTGTTGCTCAGCCCACATGAAAAATCCCATATCATTTTTTTCTTTAATGTGTTCATTTACATTTTTAAGACCTTAGTACTAATGATCAAAGTACTCATAATTCCCTCACAAACTGCTCAGAGATTTAAAGCACTTATAATTTTTTATTAATTTATTCGAATAAAATTTTTTTTTATTATATTTCTTGATAACGAATCTTAACCTTTTTATGAGCATAGATGGCAGTGAAATAAGAGCCAGCTCCTCTTAAAATCTGAAATAAATCAGAAATATGAATATAATCTACTCAGTTAATTTCACGACAATTTCTCCTTTATATCTCTCTTTTATCACTCACCGACAACACAACAGCATAATTAGCATAGAAAAATTTGAGGCCACTCAATTTAAATGGATTACTACTCAAAGGTATTGCTAAGGCAACAAGTTTCATTATCTTTGCATTCTCCTTGCTGTCGGTTGAATGAAGTATTATATCCTCCCATTCACATATGATGAAAACTAAACTCAGAAAAGCTACGCATCTCATCGCTATGAATGCATATTAGTGAGAGTTCTGCGGACACAGTTGAAGGAGAATTCGTAGCATATCAATGTTCTCATTTACTACAGGGTCTGTTCTAATAACAGCATTTAAATCAGTGACAAAGTGCGCCAAAGTAAAATTTAAAGTTTCACCAAACAACTTAATTGACCTGTCCGTTAGTGTGAATTGTAAATGTGATGGTTAGATATTAAAACGGTAGTATTAAACGCTTCTGATGCTAACACGAATATCAGAAGACTACTCACTTGGCTCCTTCAGCCTTCAGGTCTTCGGGTTCTAAGCCCCTAAAACACGGTCTGTTTTCGGAGTAAAACGATGTTCAATACGCATCTCTGAGCTCAAACAACTCGAAGTACAGTCACAACAACAACAAACTCATTTATTAAACCAATTTGTATAATGAAATCTTTGAACAACCGCATTACATAGTAAGTAATCATGCAAAATTAATGCAATGGGATCGTCTCAATATCCCGCAGCTTAATATACTCAGGATGTGTGTATTTAAATCAATACTATTTAGTATGTTATGCAATTAAATAGAATTTCAACGCAACGCCACTAGGGGTATGACTTTCATTTTCCATGCAAAGAAAATTTAGTAGGAACTCAGTAGGCGTTATCCGGTCGTGATGCAGAGCTATGTCAATAAAAAAATCTACATGTAAATGCAAAAATAAGTATTTGAGCCAAATATTTAGATAAATATTGATATTTGGTTCAGTAATAATTTAACTTTTTTCCGTTCTTTAGTATGGACACATTGCACAAGCAAAGGTAGCCCAAATTTTTTCAAAGTTCATACCCCTAATCAACACCATTTCCCACCCGAATGGGCTTTTGAACGTCCAAATTTTGTGCATCAATTAGCTGTGCGTTTAATATTTTGTCATAATTTTGGTTGAGAATATCCGATTTTAATTATATGGCCCAAACTAATGCTCACTGTCAATATTGAATTACGAGCAATGAATGCGAAATGCGAAATGCCAATGAAACACAAACACACGAATGTGACTCATACAAACCGATAGACACCCTCAGTAATAATAAGTAAGATAATATAACAAAATAAAATAAAATAAACTAAAATAAAATAAAATAAAATAAAATAAAATAAAATAAAATAAAATAAAATAAAATAAAATAAAATAAAATAAAATAAAATAAAATAAAATAAAATAAAATAAAATAAAATAAAATAAAATAAAATAAAATAAAATAAAATAAAATAAAATAAGATAAAATAAAATAAAATAAAATAAAATAAAATAAAATAAGATGAAATAAAATAAAATAAAATAAAATAAAATAAAATAAAATAAAATAAAATAAAATAAAATAAAATAAGATGAAATAAAATAAAATAAAATAAAATAAAATAAAATAAAATAAGATGAAATAAAATAAAATAAAATAAAATAAAATAAAATAAAATAAAATAAAATAAAATAAAATAAAATAAAATAAAATAAAATAAAATAAAATAAAATAAAATAAAATAAGATGAAATAAAATAAAATAAAATTAAAAAAAATTTAAATAAAAAAAATAAAATTAAATAAAATAAAATAAAATAAAGTAAATTAAAATCAAATAAAATTAAAATAAATAAAATACATTTCTGCAAATCCTGATTCTATTAATGTCAGGTTACTATAGTTCTAATCGTAATCGCCTCTGCAACTCTAACTTCAAGCAGAAATTCTAGCTATTAGTTGTTTGTTTCCAGCAGGGCATACATGTTTATACATTTCCCCCATGCCTACGAACATAAAGTCATCTATTTGCCCATTATGCTTTACTAGCGCTAATATAAATAACATCATACATATATACATACATACTTATTATGAACATTGCGTAAATCACATCATACAATAAATAGTAATTATTAGCAAAATAAGTGCAGCCGTGTTGGTTATTCAATAATTAAAACAAATACCATAACCATAAGCCGCCGTACAAGTACTTTTCATGATATAAATGGGTATATGTAGACTGGGGCAAAAGAAATAAAAATTTTGAGCTATACTGAGACTATTTTTCAGAATCGGGAAATAAAATATTGGAAAAGTTTCAGGCGCTATGTCTGACAGTTATTTTTTACCATTTAATTGGTTGAGGAATTTATATTTAACGATTTTCAAAATTGATTTTTCCATGATAAACCTAAAAAATAAAAAAAAAACAAAAAACAAAGTAGAACTTTTCTGGAACGTTTCGGACTGTCGAAAATTTTAATTTTTTTTAATTCAATTAAAAATAAATTTTAAACCGAAAAAAATTCAGTCTAATTAGAAGAAAAAAATGCCCAGTCTAATGCGTATGTATACCTAACTATATCTATGGATAAATACCTCAGTGTGTTGGTCGAATATTTTTGGTTTAAAATTTCAAATTCCAAAATTTTAATTATAACCATAAAAAGGATTAAAAGCTTTTGATATAAATTGGAAATAACAGGAGCTTAAGTCCAACTCTGTATACACTTTGAAATATTTCAGTTCCAGTTTCCACAATTAAAATAATAGTTAGCCAAACCAATATGCACGAGTACAACTTCTGTCCAACCTTTGAGAAGACACTGGAAACATCAGCATGTGAGTACCGTCAAATGTATTTCGCCCAAGACTTTAGGTCAAGTATGAGCCATTTCTATCGAACACTATATTTTTGAGAACTAGTTTATAGTAGTATTCTCCTGTTTTTTGTTGTTATTAACAGGTCTTTGCCTTGCCTAATGGGCACATTTACTCTGAGTTTCAGTTTTCAGTTTCGCAGGGAGCGGTGTTTTTACCAAGTCTTTTAGGAGCGTGACGTCATTGACCGTGTCGAAAGCTTTATAAAGGTCAAGTGCCAAGAGCACTGTCCTATGGTTTGGTGTGGGTTGTTTCAAGTCAAAGTTGATTTGCATAGTTATGGCATTTAAGCCAGAGGTAGTGCTATGTGACTTCCGGAAGCCAAGATGATGTCCGTAGTATCTTCCTGATAACTAGCAATTCGCAAGGTTAATGGATTAGTGTTAAGTTGAGCGTACGTTTTAGTATGTAGCAACGGCTAAGGCCGCCTAAAAGTATGCATCAATTTAATGAAATTACAGAACGTGCTTAAATTGCCAAAAAGGGATTAAAAAATTTAGCCTTCTTCTAGGATGCAAACTCAAGAAAAAATGAAAAGAGCAAACTTAAACACACTCTCACTGATAATTAAAATCGTTTAAAATACAAAAGATAATCAAAACAAAAGCAATTACAAAGACTGTTACAGCATTGCCAACCATGAACACGAATAAAAGACAAATTTTACAGTTTCAAATACAAATTGGATGTGGGAGAATGGTGCCAAGAGATTGTATGTAATAAATATTAGAACGTACTATTCCGGAGAGTAAATGAGAAGTGAGTAGAAACATTTTATAATCGAAGAAGGGAGTGAGCGAGAGTTATGCGGAAGGGTTGAAGGTCATGTGACAAACGTATGAGTTGAAGAAGCCATGCAAGCTACAGCTGGTACAAGAAGCAACAACACTTAAAACAAATTGAAGGTCATGCGGGAATCAGGATTTAATTGGATACGAGTTGACATAACGGGCTCAATAGCTGACTGGAAACGAATGCACACAAAACACATACATATGTACAACCACATATGTTTGAATGGCAAATGTTATGCGCTTACAACAACAACAGTGACAGTGCAACATTGAGCGACGCAAAAGTAAAACACAAATGGCAACATTTACCAAATACAATTCGTTAAGTTGTATGAACGTTAGTATGTACATAGCTGTATTGGTTACTGTTAGGCAACGTACAACAACTCCCACACACCTACACACACATACACATACATACATACTTATCCATATATAAACATTGTAATGCGATGACTTAACAAAAGTGCTTTTTCGTACAAATCGAAGTGTGAGTCAGACAGCCGGAGGTGGAAAGGCATACAACAACAACAACAACACAAAATAAGGTACAAAAGCGACATGAGTAGGCGCCTATGTTGAATGGCAGAGAGAGGAGTGTGGAGGAGATTGGTGTTGCAGGTCAGCAACTTTTGCAAAAGATGTCACACAGAGTTCAGTTTAATTAAACGAGAATGATTTATGGCCTCGACAATGCACAGGACGACGACGACGACGACATTTTCCAATTGTAATATGCGCATACGTTTGAGTTTGTATGTGTGTGTGTAGTGTAAATTTGTATGTCTCACATTACAGGCCACTTTTAGCGTAACTATTTTACAGCTTCAATTGGGTCGGGGATACAGCCTGCGTCGAAAAAATCGGGATGAACTCTGTTGGGGTAAATTAAAACATATGCAAGGTCCACCTTAAGCAAAACATCGATGAGGTAAAGAGCTGAAATGGGTTTCGACATCGAACTGTGCGTAGAGCCCGCTGTCGTGAAAATGGCTGTGAGCTCGACTGAATGAAAATGTTTTAAAAACCTGTTGTCGCAGAAGACCGCTGTCGACACTGGTCTGTACTGGCCGCTGACGATCTCTTGTTGCCCAACATTATCATCAAAATCTTCGAATAGTAGTCCCAGAAACCTTATGGCTTCTATAGGTTTGGACCAAAGTGAGATTGCTCTTAGAAAAGTTGGCTCAACAGATCGTTGGTGTCATGGGAAGGCACATCGCATGCAAAGCAAATATATGGTATGGATAGGTAGGAGTTTAGTATGCTACAGTATCTGGATAGAAGTTTGGCCAGTGTGACTCTTATCTCCATTCGCAATTCGTGTTTCTTGAGTGGAGCTTGTGCCTGAATGAGGGCCTTCACTGGGCTGAGAGCGGACAAAGGCGTTTACCTACTCTCTTTTTATGTTAGCGAAGACCTACCGAATGATTAAACGGCGCGGCTGTGTGTTGAGGGATTTCATTACAGTGCCAACAATCTCTTGAGCGTTGAGCATATGTCGAGAGTGGTCCACATAAGTTTAAACAAGATTCAGCTTGAGTACATTTCACATCGTCTCTATAATTATGGCCAATGCTGTAAGTACTTTTCATTCAATATCACATATCGTGTTACCCATGGCTGAATGTTGATGTACTTAAATGTGTGGGCTCCATGTGGGAAATGCAATTAGTCCAAGGCGAATGCGGAAGGAGACGCAAAGGTGTACTTAACTAATGCCAGCTCTGAGCTCATTGTACTTTGGCGAGACTAAGGGTACAATATCTGCACGGTTTCAATCGAAAACGTTCACTAACTAAGCCTGAAAGTATGCAACACTTAACGCTGATAGTTTCAAAAGGGCGTGGTTGATATCAATTGTAGCTCCCTAGGGACGAAAGGACTACTCCCTTTCTAGTTTAGTCAACACAATTTTCTGCTATGCTTGGTGTTCTGTGATATTTCGCTGCCACTTTAACAATTCTTTGTTACTCTTATTTGCTTCATTTACGCCCCCCTCCTCTCCTACGCCATAACAACAAGCATCCCACAACCTTTAGGATAGCGTCCTCCTACAAACCAATGCATTCATTTCAGCCAACAATCATTGACATGAGGCAGTTATTTCCTTCGTCATTTGATTCTTGGCTCATTGGCGCCTAGCAAGTAGCACCAGCGCTTCTCTACACATCGCTGTTGTGAGTTTGACTCCACTTTAGTTCGTGTGTGGGTTTTGTTAGTTAGCGCTTCTTACTCATGTTATCGGTATTTTATCGGCTATGTGATATGTATGTGATGACCTCGGAAGCTCTGTGACAGTTAAAGTGATTAATGTTATTATAAAAATAAGATTCTCAAGTGTAGATATTTTATTGCAAAATGGGGCTTAATCGAGTTCTGGAACACATTTACATAAAAAAATTCAAGTGAACTGAAGTCGGATGGCCGAGTCGATAATTCAGAGAGTTAACTTAGCCGTCACTTCATGCACCTCTATATTCTCCAAGCAAGTCACTCTGTTTAAGCGACTTAAGCAATTTCTTTCGTTTATTTCATTTGCTCACCCTTTTATAATTCGCAACCAGCTTATGAAATATTCTGAAGATATAGTTTATATCTACATAACCCTCAGATTAAAAGTCTAAATGAAGGAGAAATCTCTCTGATCCCTACAAAAATTAGTGCACTATCTGTGTAGCTAATTAAAGCAACGCTCAATTCAATCATTAAACATAATTTCGTATCAACAAACCCCCTACCTCTCAACCCACATACACTTTCACCGTTCCGCTCCAATAACAAAACCGCGCGCAACAGAGCGTAAACGTAGTACAACAAGCACGATTTCATGTCACAAACTCCTTTGCACTTTTCTTCCAACATCCGTTTCCGTTGCCGTGAAATTTGTTTTTGAGGCGTTCAAGCTTGTCCGCCTTCATGCAGCCACCCGTCGTCGTATGCGTGGTCAGCATGTTGCGGTTTGGTGCGTTAAGCAGCTACGCAACATACAACCGCAAAGCCATTAACGCGGCTCAATAGCCACGCAACCCAACCGCGCGTAACTCCATTTTAGCTCTGTCTGGCTGTGCGGAAGCACACAAAGTAGCAAATAACTGGCAGAGACTGAGGCAATCCGGCTGATAGGCTGCACAAAGGTAGTAAATAACAAATTTAAATTTTAAAGAAATGAATTGCGAGTGAAGCTTTCTTCCGGTCCACTGTAGGGTGGGAAATTTTTTTTTTCGAAAATTTGTGTGGGCTTGTGTACGCTGAACTTCAGCTGCTATGCGAGCTAATTTTTAGTACGTTCTTACTTTCGGCAAACTTGTAAATGTTTGTTGTTGTGTGTAGCTTATTTGCGCCTCAAATAATCGCCGACACACAAAATTTATTTAAATTGGAGGTATCTGCTTGAATGTTGGTGGGATGAAAGCGAGAGCACGGCATTCAAACATCTGGGACATCTGCTGATTTTGCGGTGAAGCGTTTGAGAGCATTGCTGACGAGCAGTCAACCACAAAGCGGCACAAGACCACACGTAACCAATGATGTGGAACGTAAAAGGGAAAGGAAAGAAAAGTGAAATTTTGAAGAAAAATGTAAAACAAGAAAACATGGCCTACGATTAAGACGCTGATGGAGTGATAAGCTGATAGGAGAAAGAAGGCTACGCGCTGGGTGTGTGGAGAAAACTTTCACTTTCGTGCAGAAAAAAAAATTACCAAAAATATACAGAATTTTCAAGAATTTTGAGACTTGCACTTTGTGGGACTATAATTCAATAAGCTACAAAACTGTGTACCCAAAAATCATTTCCAAATAATAATAAATTGTTTACATTTCCATATATGTATGTATGTATATCTCTTTCCAGCAAAGTTTTTTTTTGAGTATTTCTCGTTTTTCTGGAAAGTTTTATAAATACATATGTATATGAAATTTAAAAAATACAAAAAAAAAATAATAATAAGCATTAATTAACATACAACACATCTTCTCTCCTCCATCCCCAATGTATGTACATGCTTCAGCATATCAATTTTCTCTTCATATCCCACTTGCATTGAAATCAGTAATTCAATCATTAGCCTGATGGCGTTAATTGAGTTATGCTTCAGAATTTTACTAGACTGGTGCACATTTGTATGTATATATATACATGCCAGAGATGGCAGTAACGGGATACCGTTCATTTTTTATAGATTAAAAGATAGTATTTTCGGGGTTGTAACCCACTTTGCAGTTCTATTCGAAAGACTTATTTATTTATTCGAAGAATTTATTCGAACATACAAAGGTACTCTTTAATTCGTTCGAATTTATTTTAGAAGTTATTCTAGAGATTGTAATCTTAGCTTTTTTTCTAATTTTTGAAATTTTTTTTAACTAGCACTCTCGAAGAACGAATGAATTCTATTCGAAAATTTCTTACAGATTACGAATCACTTGAAAGCAAACAAAATTTTCTTTCGAATAGAGCTACAGTGTAAGCTTAGCAAGGCTGTTAATGACATAACTTTCGTTTTAAAATATTTACCTTAAACGTTAAATTGTTTCTCAATTCCCCAATTCGTATTATGAGAATAGCCATCTCTAATACAAGCATAATAAAGCATACAAGCAAACAAATCTTGATTGATTTGGGCATTTTGGGCAGTTATTCAGCTGTTTAGCTATCCAATATAGAGAGTAATGACGAAGCTGGAAAATGAGAAATTTTGTAAGGAATAAGTGCAAGAGGAAGTACATAAATAGAAGCTGAGTATGCATAAAATATGTAATTTAACAACAAAGCAGGCTAAATAGCAAAACATTATTCAAGTGGTGTCGCATATGTATGTAGGTGCATGGGTAGGGGTTATGCTACCCGCTAGGAAATAATTTTTTTTTTGAAAAACCTTTTTTGTTTTTTTTTTTTCAAGAGATCAAATTTATTAAGTTTTACGAAGTATTTTGGTATCTGTTTTGCTTTAAAAAGACAAAAGAGAGAGTGTTAAATATCTAGTAAAGTCTAAAAGTATTTATAATTTAAGTTTTTTCTCTTCTCTCTTCTTCTTCTCATCCTTCAATTATGAGACATTTGTGAGATTAAAATTGGAAAGGGGTAAGGTAAATGAGGGAAATTCCATGATTGCAACTTGCAATTGTTCCTACAGGGTATGCTCCCTACACTCACACATATTCATACATGCTTAGGAATCTATTTAGAAGTAAATACCCAGCTAGCTGTAAGCAAACTTCAAAACTAGTACCAATACCAAGCCCAACTGGGCAGTCAAATATGTTACGAGATGTCAAGTGTCAGATTGTTGAGAGCAATATACCACTCCCCAACTAGTTCAAATATCGATAAAACGGTAAATCAATTTGAATGGTAATTTTTATGTATCCGCACATTATGAAAGAGCACAGGCTCGTGTTCGACTGCGGGAAACAGAAAATTTTCAAGTTTCTTTCGTTTTTTTTTAGATGTGGGTCTAAATGTGCAGATTAACTTCTTTTTTCTGAAAAGTTTGGGTTTAGTTTAGATAATTCTAGTTATAAACTAGTATGATTTCTGATTTGTTTAGTATGCTTCCATACATCGTAAGTTCACATGGCAAAATGCCAATCTATAATTCATCAACTTAATTAGGATTACGAACACCTCAAAGGGAAAATCTTAATATACGAACATGAAAACAAACGGTTGTTTGTTTGTTGTACAGTAATTATGTATGAGATGAAGCGTATGTGTGTGTGTGTGTGTGTGAATAACACACACATGCATAGCTATTTTATGCAGAGACATGTATTCGCCCATGGCAATGAAATTATAAAAGGACAAATAGTTAAGAGACTTGAACGAAAGGGCCAATAAACGGAAGGATGTAAGTGAATAGCTTAGAAACTGACCAGAGGAATGGGCAACTTTGAGCTGTTTTGTTGTGTGTATTGGTGGTATAAGAAAATTAATTTATTGTTTTTCAAATAAACTTAATTGCTACAACAAACGAGTGAGTATACACTACAGGGGGGGCACTCACGTATTAGCGCACAAACATACAAACAAATGCTAGTACTATAGGCTATTATGTGCAGAATGACCCTTAGGCATATATGTTTGTATGTATACAAGCAAAATAATTAATTTCAGAAGTACAAGGAAGTGAGGTAAATATAGCATGAAATATTGACAGACTTTTCTTGAAGAATAAGCGAGAATTGTACAGAAAATAAACAAGACGAAGTGGAAATGGAAGTGAATGATATGCGCGGCATATAAAGAACGTATCCAAAGAATGAGAGAGTGAGTTGTAACACGACGAGTAGCAAGTTCGCTTTCTTTGATACCAATCCACGTCTTATCGCATATAGTCCTATCTAAAGTTCTACCAATCCATGAGTCATGGCAAAGAGTTGCAATGGAACTCCACATTCAAGTTAATGAATACTTAAGTTTTTTGATATCGTGATATTTTTTGATTTAATAGCCCCAGAATTTTCGGGTTATCTGATACTCCAACCTTAAAGCCCAGAGATTGAATGTAATACTATGTTTTCCAATACTTTTAACTGAATTATTTTAAAAAATTATTTGAACCTTAAATATATAACAAATAATTGGATTTTAATGTTTTTTTTTTATGAAAAACGAACAAACGCTTTTTTTAATATTTTTCTAGGAAAAATTTTTCTAATTCTGAAAAATCGAGGTTTTCTAAAAGTCGACGCTAGGTTTATTATTTAACCTTACAATTCATTGGGCTATTACTGTTTAAAAAAAAAATTCTTTAAATTTTTTACCGTCACCGTTTTGTATTATTCGATTCTCGATTCTGTTTAATAAAATCGATTTTTCCCTAAACCAAAAAAATCTATTAATTTTAATTTTTCGACTAAAGCTTACATGCCTACCTATGTCGAACTTTGCGAGATTTCATTAAAGTAGTAAAGGCATTTTCTTCGAAGAGCGGGTGTTAGCGGCATTGGGGTACCTAGTGAGTCTCCTCCGTACCGTATATTTCAGACGCTGTCAAGTTGATTTATTCTAAAATTTTCCTGAAACACTTCTTCTCGGGCATTTGAAGCAATTAATATGGCAGCAAAGAGAATTCACAAAGGCACCAATATTTCAAAATATATTTCTCTAAACCAAATGCCTCACATTTACACAAATTTATTAATATTTACTAAATGGATAATTATATGTAAATATAAATTACTTAGCTTAGAAAATGCGTTGACAAACACAAAGTACACCGCAGGCTTTTTGGAATTAGGCATATGGCACACAACAAAGCGTTTGGGAGTTAAAATAAACAAGCAAGTCATTCTGACCGACAGCTGAGCTTTTCAGTGTTTAAACATTAGGCACGTCATTATAACATTGTGCGCTGGCGATGCTGACTCTGCATCCCATAGTTGCACCTGCTCATACAAAGAGGACTTCGGGAAGCAATACGAGCCGAAGCTGTACAGCTGTGATCGGACTTGAAAATTATAAAAAGGTGTTTAGGTACCCCTGTTGAAAAGCTTTTACTTAACATTTTTTGATATGGTAACGCTGTTAAGCATTTCATACACTTTTTACATATATGGCAATGCTGATCAATCATATGTCAAAAAATTTAAAAGCATACAAAGTTAGGAGCAGTGAAAAGGTGAATTATCAAACAAATTTTAAGGAAGTAAGCAATTGTAATTCAAAGATGATATATGCATTAATTAAAAAAGGATTTTCTCAATTGTATTACTATCGAATTGCATAGAAGCGAAAACTTAAAAGTGAGTGAGTGAATTTGCACCTAATTGATGATTAGTATTCGAATTGAAATTGATATCAAAGAGATTCTCAAGTGAAAAACTAAGGAGATGTGATATTTTGTTGGAGAATAGATTGAAAATTGTAAAACGGGCCGGATTTTTATTTTACCTTAAATCAAAAATGTTTATTTGGTTTTTCATTATTTTTTTACTGCAAATTGTGGAATTCAAATTGTCAATCTTGCACTTTAACACAAGTTTATATCCCAGTATTTATGTATGTATGTATATAAATTAAACATAAATGTATCTAATATCCTTTGAGTACAATGTAAATAGGCAGTAATTATGAGAAGTGCATATTTGAATAGGAAATGTAGGGTTAGGTTGAATTGTTCACACACATTGAAGATATTAAATAGCGTTAAATGATGTTATCATATAATCTTGAATTGAAAGCTATCAAGTATAAAAAGACAATTTTTGCGTTGAAGAAAAGCGAACTTCATTTTTCAAATCTATTTGGATGCATTCATAATATTACAACCAAACTTTATGTGAACAAAATTATACTACTTTGTATGCTAAGCAGAACTTCATATAACTAGAAATTTTGTGGATCTATCAATAAAGTGATGAAATCCATAGATATTTATTTTACACTGCCAGCTTTTGTGGGTGGCAACACCCCGAATCCGTCTACATAAGACGTAGTTATTTACTATATGTGTTAAATCAATTAGACAGACTTACCATATGTACTTACATATGTCCCGTATTCATTTACAATCTAAATAATGAATATCTTAATCCAGCTTAAATAATAACTTTGTAATAAATGAAATGGAATTATCTCTAGAATGTATTGTTTACTTTGCATTTATGTTGTTTGCGTATTAATTTACCTTTTGTTGTGAATGATTTTCTGCTTTAATAGCATTGACAGAAGAAGAAGAAAATTATTTACATAACACACTCACATACATATACAATAGAAAATTAATGAATCAGATAATAAATTTAATTAGCAAATAAAATTCATTTTGAGAGTGTTATAAATTAGATTAAATAGAATAATACAAAGAAGAAAGAATTTATCACGCCACACTTAAAAGCAGGCGTGTTCATGGAAGAGGAGATTTGCTCTCAATGCTGCCTTTAAGAAGCCTGATCGGTAGAACACCCACAAGGAAAAAGTTCTAATTAAAATTTTTTCCATTCATAAAAATGTACGAACCTTCGACATAGTTTACATTTTGATATTTTTTAAAAGCTTTTAATTCCTGTCATAACTTTTGAATAATTATTTTCTTCATGTCCGCTTATCGCTTGTGTCATAGCCATCGGTAAAAACGGGTAAGCCCAATTATCATCCAAATGTGGAGCATACTTTTCCACTTTGCTCTTTGCTGACACTGCAAATTATTTCCAATTTACATACTTATGTATGCATGCCCATCAAGATAGCCACCGGACAGTTCGGTACTCGTATTCACACAATGTCATGTGAGGTCGATTTTGCTTTTTATCACATTTTACGTATTTTTTTATTTTTTTCTTTTACTTTTTACTAAATTTTCTTGTATTTTTTTTTCTTTTCATTCGGTTTTTTGTAATTTTTTTTCTTTTTATTTCCTTTTATTCATTGCATTTTTTTTTTAAGTTTTCCTCTCCATCCCTTTATGTTTCACCATTTCACATGCATTCATCGAGCACATCGAGCACACCACCACGTCACCGTCGTCATCACTCTTTTCCCGTCATTCAATGCTATTTCCTATGGTATATATTCTTTAGCAGTAATCCAATATTCACCACACTGCCATTCTAAATAAATCCAATTGAATTGGAAATAACCAAAAATCTACGCTTACATTACCTCTAAACCGCTCAATGTTCACTATGCCGCTTATGCTTTTCCTTGCATATCCCCCCGCACACCAAGCCGACGTTAGTTTGCTGCATACCAACAAAAAAAAAAATACTTTACCTGTCACTAATACATATTTGCATGTGAAATTGAACATGAAATTTCCATTAGAACTGAAATGGGCGGACAGCTTTAACTGGTACATTTGCTAGTTCACAGTTGGACGTCCCGCCCCATTGCTTACCAACAATGGCGCACAATATTTGAAAGTGTAAAGCATTTTAAAGTTTGGCTAAGTACTTACATTTGCATTGCATTTGCTGAGTTGCACTGTGATTGTAGTGCCAATGCTGTCGTTTGTCAGCCATTCAACTCTTCGTGGATACCATTGATGCAGCTACTATTTACAACAGTTCACTCCCTTTCGCCATATTGGCGCACGTTCGACAAAAGCTGTCAGATAAAAGTAAATGACATGACTGCTGGTTATTGCTGCCATTGACGACGACGACTACGGCGACGACGACTAACTGACTGCCAGTGCTGTCACTCCTACGCTCGTTATCCTACCCCACTGCAATTATGCACGAGCACCACTTGACAGCAACCTGCTGTACGATTGCTGCTATGTACCCGTGTAGCATTGCCAACTAACACCGACGCTTGCAAGACATCTTAACACGACTGCAAACATTGTGCGCGTGCAGCGCTGCCACAGCAATACAATTACAAAAGCGGCGCGCACAGTGTTGAAGCTCACTCCCCTTTCAATGCGAACACTGATCGGCCATAGCAATTACACAATTGCCATTATTTGCTTGTGCAATATCATCCTTACATGATTCTAATATGCTCAAGCTCAAGCGCTTTCTACCGCCCACACAAACTCACATTTTATATGCCAAGAATATTGCAACTTGAAATTGCTTGTAGCGATAAAAATATCTTGCGCGGTTTTAAGTTTGAAGAAAAATGAAGATTTTTGATTGCGATTGCTGCTGTCAGGTTTTGCAAATGCCATCCAAACGAAATGTTATCTAAAATTGTAAAAAGTGCAAACGTGTGGGTATCTTTATGTTGCTTAATTGCCAATAAATACGTTTTATTGAAATCTGGCAACCATCCAAGTAATCTGCTTCAGGTGATTGTTGCTTGCCGTGCGCAAATAACATGTGGAAAATTGGCAAATTTTTAGAAAATGTTTTAAAACGTGCAGTGTTCAGGATTTAGTGTAATTGAAATTGTTAAGGTAGGTTTGGTGTTTAAAATTCAGAAGTGGAATATCACCTTTACGGGTAAAAAATAAAAGGTACTTGTAAAGTGATCAATCAGTGCCTTGGTATTACTATCATCAGAAAATCGTCAAACCATAATACCCAAATAGCTCTTCAGGTGCGGTTTCTTCAGGTGATGCTTTTATTTATATGGCGATGTTCCCCAGGCGAGATTTGACAGGGTGCTATCGACTCTTTTGCAAATTTTTGAATGCTTTGTTCTATGATGCCTGATCTCAAGGCCTTGCTTGCGCTAAACTCGAAGTAATGCTTGCGATAATTTCTTCATTTTCTGGACGCTTTCGTTCCTCAACTCAATATACCGCTGTCAACCACACAATAACTGGCAGCTCCTTCTTGTCTACGACTCTTTCAGACCATAGAAAATACAAGAATATTTCATAATATAAAATGATTCAAAACTCTGCTGGTCAAATCTGAGAACTCTCCACTAAAGAGCTGAACCTCGCACATTTTAAGCTCAAATAGCCACCAACGCCACCACACATGTCAAATTCAGCGTTGATATCACCTAACATATCCCAACGCCAAAAACTCAATTTATTTAGCCAACCTTAATCACGTCAATCACTGCCACTTGCCAATGCTGCCAAAGTCATCGACAAGGCGCACCAACTAAACCGCCTATTGACGCATTATCGTTACCATGCCTACGCGCCTAAATAGGCATCTAGTTTGTGGAAATGTGACAGCAAAGCTCAGCACTATCATTCTACCCGTCATCATTATGATTATAGCTGCTATAAAACTTGTTAGCCATTCTGGCCAACTCACTCTTTGATTTCACTACAATTCGCTAACAGCGCGCTCCGTTTGCCTGCCTTCAGCAAAAATTTGACCATTTTGATGTCAAACAACGAACAAACACAACAACATACTACCCGTAATGTGACACAAAGAAGGTAACGTTGGTATTAGATTAGACATAGGACGGGCTGAAATGAACCAAATCAACGAAGCGTTGACATAACCGCCACGACCAACAAATTTCTCATGAAGAGCGCATCATTGGTGACGCGCCCCCAAAAGCGCTAGTGCTAGTGAATGTGTGATTTGGCAGGTGGATTGATGTTACTGTCTGCGTGTAGACGAGCTGCCTTTAACAGTTTTGCATCCCAAATATTTTTTTTTTTTTCTGTCTCAACTAGTTAATTTTTTTTTTTTCGCAACGACCCCCTAGAGCGTTGTGGAAGCGGGCGTTCGGCTACTCACTACCCGCTACTTTTGGTATTAAATCCAATTATACGCACTACTGCCAATCTTCGTGCGCTCAACTGCAATACAACTGAATGAAGCACATAGATTTAGGTCATTTACTCTTATCCCACTGGCTAGTGTGTGTGCCTTTAAGGGCGCGCGCAATACATCGAACAGTCAATAAAACAGCCGAAATGCGGCATGCTTTGATGCCTGCCTGACTGCCTGGCATACCACCAACTACCATCCACGCCAAATTTCATGGCAATCAAAAGCCACTATACGGACATTATAATTGCAGTGAATTTGGTTAGAGTTCACCCTACTTCGACGCACACATCACTCAAGTTTCTCATTGAAATGTTGTTCGAGTTGTACTTCGGCTTGTTTGCTTGCCAGCTGCTTATAGCTTTACGATTGCCCACACATGTTTATATACATTCATGAACCAAGCAAAGATATCTGGTGTAGGGAGGCCTTATTTTGTGCCGTTCACTGCCCACATTCAATTCCACGTAAACACCCATTTGTGGTAACCATGACGCTTGCTTCGCTCTGGGTTAACGCTCTTTTTTTTTGGTATCTTATTCAAAGTACGGCAATCTCTGCGCCAACTAATTGGCTTCGCATGTGTATTGAGTAATTAGGCTCACAACTGTGTTGGCTGCTATGTCTCGTAAAATACAATAGCTCACAGCTAACTAACCAACAATCAACTAATTTCGGCTGCATGATTGGAGTGGGGCATTCGAAGTACAATATGTTAGTTATCCTACTGGGAGGCAAATTAATACAAGTACCGGTCATCTTCGTCAAACAAATTATTCGCTTCAGAAGACTTGCAAGAATAGATCAGCGCTGTAATACCCTATGTGGTAGTACAGCTGGGTATAAAAATCGTTGCATATTTTAAGGGGCGTTTTTGGCCTCTTTTTGGTCTCTGTGGGCTTCAAAGTGTTTTTTTTTTATTTAGATGGTGTCTGAGAAGACCCTTGTCAAATTTTCCGTTTAAACATTTTCTAGAATATTTTAACCCTCCCACGACCTCAAAATAATATTTTAATCGAAATATTTGAAAAAAAAAAAAATGTCCTGACATAAATATGGTTAAAATCTTCTAGAAAGTTGTTCTTTGTGTAATTTTACTAAATCGCTCGAACATTATTTTTTTATCCTATAAAAATGTTAAAACTTTTTTGCCACTTCTTCTAAAAGCATTTTTTTACTTTTCCTAAAAACATCTTTCGAAACCTTTTTATAAATAAAGTGACCATAAAAATAAATTTGAACTGAGAATATAAAAATATTTGGGGGTTTTCAAATATGCCCCAACACCCTCCATTCTGAGTTAGAATTTTTCCGCCGTCAGACAAAAAGTTTAAAATTGTTGCACACTGTTATTGGTGTCTTAACCTAAAAAAAGATGTTGATTTCATAGAAAATATGAAGTGAAATGAAATATGAAAACAAATTGAAAATCACTAAATTAAAACGCTCCCCAGAAAAAAAGTTAATAAAAAAAATTACAAATAAATTCAAGAAAAATCGATTATACATATTTTTTTGAACCCCGATTTTTCACAAATCGATTTAACTCTAACCAAAAAACAAAAAAACTTTCACTGAGTAATCCAAAGCCATATCCAGATAAAACAGCTGATCCAACCAACCTTCCGGGAATCAATGTAATTTGTTAACGCTAACGCCATAACCATAGCATAGCCAATCAATGAAATTTTGGTTGTTCTGCCATAACCATAAACAGCTGATTGCTATCATTCAGCGATATGGAAGGAATTTGTTTTTGATGTTGAAGTTCACTAACAGCTGACGGGAATTGTCAGAATGTTTGCTGGGTTGTATCTGTGTATTTTATGCACATGGCTTACTTACAACCCTCACGGTCTATGCGTTCTTATTTTAATTAATAATTTTTTCAAATTCTATGTTATTTAAATAAAACTAATTAAAAACTTGAACTTCTCAACTAACTCAATCAAACCGAAACACGCGCTCGCTAATCCAATGGTGCGCATTTAACCCCAATGCGCTTTCACTTTCTACACTTTCGCCCTCTTACTCGATTCGTTTTTTTTTTCTTTTGTAGCAAACTAGCGATCAAAGTTTGTTAGCAGCCGTCAAAAGTTTACTCATTCTTGACAACTGTCATCAGCAAAACTATATACCACCCAATTTATGAGTTTTAGTCATTCGCTGAATGTTGACACTTGGGAAATTCCGCTCAAGATTAAATATTATGACATTATGCTGTTGTTGCATACATAACTCGTCCTTTACACATCCATAGAGATTAATTTTGATTTATGTTTGTTATTAGGATGAAGGCTAAGACAATTACTGTGTTCCATTATAATTCAATACGGAAGCAGGCTCACAACTTAATGAGGTTGGTATTAGCTCGATAGCGAGTTGAATTGGGAGCCTTTTCGATGATTATCGAGTTCTTCTTGGTATTTATCAATTAATTGATCTAATAACAACTTCATTATGTTTGCAAAGCTGTAAAAACTTATTTGCCTTAATCAGAGCCCCCCAGAAATATGAAAAAATGAGACGCTTTGTATGTAATCCTAGAAGGTCGGAACGGAAAGTATTGGATAGACACGCCCTCTGAGCCCGTTTAGCATAACATCAGCTAAGGAAGCTCTCTGTACTTACTCTCAAGCTACTAGCCTCACGTATTTGATCCATACGCCGTCCATCATTTGTGTAGAAGGTACCACTAATCGGAAAGATGTTGCCTCTACAGTAGTGGCAATTCTCATTGAGATCACAACGAGCATAGACAAGAGAGTGCAAAAGCGATTTTGATTTTGTGCTGGAACAAAATGATGTTTCGCTAGAACGTCGGACATTAGGGTTCTTACCACACTTCTTACAAATTTTGCAGCGAATTTAAAATAATTCAACACTGTTTGTTCAGACAGTTTGATTTCTCGTTTGCACTTTTGTTGGCACTGGTAGAAATAGTGGGAATTTTTAAGAAATAACGCGATTTGTGTAGCTTAAGTCAAATCCATAAATATTAGTTATAGCTAAAAGCTCGCAGCGTGGAAACAATCAAATAATTAAGCTTTGGAAGCTTTGCAAGAAAAAGCTTTGCGAATCAATAACTCTACAAGGTGAACGAAAAGAGGCGTCAATGCAAAAAATGATGAGTAGGGAAGTCAACATGAGACGACGAACCCCATAACCCAACCCCTGACAATGGGAAAAACGTCCCACCATCCGACAATGATGATGTGAGTATGGCTATATGTATCTTAGGTCAAAAAGAGCAAAGCGCCTGTAAACGAAGGACTACTCGCCCAAGTCTTATGCAGAATATGTTCGGAGTACTGAATCACGCTGGTACAATCTACTACAAGAATAATGATATTGATATTGATAACCTTAACAGCCACGCTGTAAGTTTTACCTTCTCTTTCTTTGGGAACCAGCGTCAACGGAGAACCACTGTTACCGTCAAGTGATTGAGTAGACAACTAAGAAGTTAAGTTCACTCTCAACAGACAAGGATCGTGCTCTATAAATCTCTCATCATACTCGGCCTCATGTAAGACTCGGAATCATGGGCAGTGTCGCGAGAAAATGAGATGACCCTTGTAGTATTCGAGATGAAGGTTCCCCGTAAAATGTATTGTCCTTCGCGTGATGCCAACGGCCCTTATGGATGAAAATTTTACGATGAGCTCTATTAGCTTTGTGCAGATCTGACCAGAGAGCAGCCAATAAAAGCCCAAATACACCGCTGGTTGATCCACAAAATTTTCCTATCCACATCGAATTCGTCAGCAGAGGATTGGGAAGCTTCGACTTAGTTCGAAAAAAACAGGTGGGGAATGACTTGAGCTCCCTTAGCGCTTTCAAACGGAATTTGGTAAACCTTCGATACGCAAAAAATTGTAGCTGCGGCATATAGCTCGTTCTATGCTCCAGGTTCATGGGATTTTAGCCTATAAGCACCCTCTTCGAATAGCAGCCTCTGCAGGTGGTTGCTGTTACCTATCGCAGGGAGCCTGCGGTGTAGCCAACCAACCACGGTTTGCATATGGAAGCTTATTTGAGTGCTGGAAATGCTCTGTCAGACTACCCGTCTTACAAATAGCCGCTAGCTCTCATTCTTACAATAAAACCCACATTCACTAGTCCAAGTGAGACACTTTCTCAGCACATAAAAATCGACCGCATCTCCTACTTAGATTCATAAGCAACCATAACAGTTCAGCTGTGGAGTTACGTGACCCACATCGAACAATTAACAACCCATCAGCATTCATCAATATGCCAGATATCATCAGCAAATGAGATCAAAATCAAATAGTTAGATATACGCGCTCATGGAACGTGTCTGGACGCGCAAAGAGCTCAGTACGCCGTGAAATATGCTACGCGAACGTTTGTGTAGTTTCATAGTCAACTTTTCATACTACAATACATTTTTGGTTGGTATACTACCAGCGCCCTTGGATTTGAGGCAACAAAAATTT
This sequence comes from Sphenella marginata, assembly GCA_951509765.1. Classification (NCBI taxonomy): domain Eukaryota; kingdom Metazoa; phylum Arthropoda; class Insecta; order Diptera; family Tephritidae; genus Sphenella; species Sphenella marginata. The sequence continues at coordinate 65,053,301 of OX608083.1, forward strand.
CGTAACTCGCGCATTTATCTTGGCTACAGCGCTTTGGTACATCTCTTTGCTATTTTTGCTAATATTTTCGGTGGCTATTATTACTTTCATGCTGGATTTATGACCAATAATTCTGTGCTGATGTGGACTTACATGATTTCGAATTGCGCTAAAATACTCTTCTTAATGGTGTTGATCAAAGAGTTGTGGTTGAAACGACAAATCATAATGGAGGTTTACAATGATTACTGTGCGCTGAATAGGCGACACAAAACATTTCGAAATGAGTGCCAGTATATACAATTGAAGAGCGCGCCAGTTGGTGCTGTGCAGACGAGAAGTGATGGTAGTGGGGCCAGCGTACATTACGAAGACTGTGAGAGCGGCACAAACTACCAGACGCGCAACGAGAACTTAGAACTTCGTATTATGAATCTCGTCATTATAAAATTTTGTATGGCATATTCTTGCGTTTGTATGACCTCTTACAATTTCTTAACCATGCATCCTGGTACCGATTCCATATACCTACCGATCACTTATATCTCTTTTATCTTGAATGCTTTCATGTTAAGCGTTTTGGGTCATTTGTTTTATATGCTTTCGCAGCTTTATCGACAATTCGCACAAATCAATTACGCATTGCATTCACTCAAAATGCAGTTGCAGCTAGTAGATGGAAATGACGCAGCAGTAGAGACGTCCGGTTGGCGTATGCACACCTTGGCCTTACTACACTACGATACATTTCGCTTGACCCAGCGTATCTTTAGCTTAGTCGAAATGACTTTGTCTGCATTTTTGTTCCGCATATTCTTCGTTAATTTGCGTACGGTGTACAGTGCTTGTGTGCTGCTAAGTCAGAATCACACGGAAGGATTGTGGTCACTTGCCAATGATCTATTGCTAACTGTGGTCTATATTGCCGATACAGCAATGGTGATGGGTATGTTGGATGCGGTAATGGCAGAATGTAATGATACTGGACAGGTATTGAAAGCATATGCTGAACTGACGGATATGCAGGATGCTGATTGCTTTGGCAGAGCGGTAGGGATTTTTAAAAAATTTATTTTCAAGCTAGTTAGCAACATTAAAAATATTTCCTTTCTTCACTCAGCTCGAGTCATTTTCGGCACGCTTAAGCTGCCACAAACTGCGTTACAAAGTTTGTGGCCTCTTCGAATTTAATAAGGAAGCAGTGTTGCAGTTCTTTCTAATGGTATTAGTGAAAGTAACAGTGCTTGTGCAGTTCGATATGCAGAACAAATTGATCGAGTAAGCTAAGAGCTTTATTTCTGTAAACTCGTTAAACATTACTTATCTCTTACAGATCAACTAAGTTGGCAGCAAATCTGCAGATGGGCGTATTTGTTGGTTCAAAGGAAGCAGTCTGACTCTCTCTGGAATGTACGTTCCGATTAGGCAGTGCAAACTACTGCTACAACATTAAAAAAGTGAATGAATGTGCTCTCTGTCAGAAGAGCAAACGCACACTTGGAAAAGCTATAGATCGCTTAAGCTTTAATAGTGTTTGACAAAATTTAAACACGCTATAGAGTACTCTTTCACATATTTATTATTTTCCGAATTCGCATTTTTGCGTTATATTTTAAAATTCTTTTGTTTATCTGCACTAAAAACAGTTTTTGAAATATTCTTTAAAACATACATTTTTTCTGTTTTAAACTTTTTTCTTATAAATTTATTTATTAATTGATTTTTTTCATTGCATTCATTTCTAGTCTAGTAAATTTTTATCATTTCTATGCAATTTTTTTTATTGTTTAACTTGTTTTTCAACACATTTTTATTTATATTCGTTGATTTTTCGCACTATTCATCAAGCATTTACGTTTACATTTTGTTTTAGTTTCAGGGGCGGGATAGAGGTTCTTCACATACTAAATATGCCATACATACCACATTTCAATTGTGCAATTTAAAAATATAATTTGACACTTTTTTAGGTATATACGATTTACGCTGAGTATGACGAGCATACTCTTTGATTAAATTTATATATGTACTTGTGGCACTCCATTTCAAATCGATTTATGTACTACTTTTTCAAGTTAGATGTACTTTGGTCAAAATTGTGCTTTCGCTTTTTAATCAAATCCGACTTGAGAGGGAATGCACTATTTTGTGTTACGTTCTTTTTTGTTTTCTTTCTTAAAAAATATTTACTGCATTATTTTATTTTATAATTTTTGTATGTATTTCCATAATAATCATAAGTTCATTTTACAAAGTCTATATAGCACGAGTCTGCAAAAATCGTTGTGAAATTGCAGCGAATTTTTCTTTGCTATTTTAGTTTATTTTTTTTTACTACTAGAACAATGACAGATTTTTTTGAAAGTGATATAAGTGCGCTTTTAAATGTTACAAAAGTTTTTCTCTTTACTAAAATTAGCATGCAAATGTTTTGTTTTTCTAAAAGTGCAGTTATACCACTTTCAAGAAAAAGCGTTTTATGTAACTAACGGCATAACTACTAAAACATTTTTCACGCTCATTCCAACAGTGCTTTTAATGCTAAGTTATTTTAACTATAAACTAGTTTAAGACGAAATGTATAACTTAAATTGAGTCTACCCACGTATGCAAGTATGTACTTTAACTAAGTGTTAAATGTGTTTTTTTTATCATTTTATAAAATACTTTATAATTTTAAAACCATCAATGTACTACATACATATAAATGTATCTGACTACATCACACGTTTGAAATATCTTAGCTGATATATGATTACTTTTTGTAAATATTATATGCTAAACCAAAGAACTAATGTAATGTAAACGATCTTTTTCTTTTAAACATAATAAAACAACATACAAAACTAAAGTGATTGTGTGTAGTAAAAAATTAGTGCTTAAATGTACGCAAAATATGTATAAAATCCTAAATTCATCACATACGATGCACAACGACTTTCGTTATTCATTTTGCATATATATTTTTATGAGAGGGAAGCTTTTTTGAGATTGCGCATGCGTTTCACCCAACAATGTCACCATCATTTTAGTTTGGTACTGCTTATAAGTAAATATGTATTTATGTACATACTTTTACAAATATACTTTCAAAAACAAAGTTATCCAAAACTACAAGCGCTTTTACCGCTACACAATATTTTCTTGCAATTTTTCTTGCTCGTTACTACACATAAGACTGATTGTTAGCGTACAAATACCTATGCCACAACATGACTATTTTTATCTAAATCAGTTAAAAGTACAGTATCAAGCAAATCATCTGGTTCCAGCAGATCTACGGATGCATCACCATTTCCCCTAACATTCGTGACATGCAACTGATTAGCACCAACCGCCGTTAGAGCATTTCCTCCACCACTATTTATGTTGGCATGCGCATGCGCAACATCACCATTAACAATCACCACACCATCAGGTGAGTTACGGCGACGTTCACGTTCACGCACAATATGTGGCGCTTCGTTGAATTCATCGAGCTCGTCCATGCCTATGTAGGCAAAGAAAAACATTTAGCAATACTTCGTCACTATTTTATATATTCAACTTACCTGTGTATTTATTGCCGGCCAACAGCAAATATTGTCCCGATCGATTGGGCCACAGTAATCCCGTCATCACACAGTAAGCCAGACAATCAGCTGAATTTGTGATGCCAAGTAGTAGTTTATAACGCCACATTGGACTTACTTGCAATGCTACAATTGCAACAATGGGCAAGTAAATGAACCACACTAAACTCGATGCGCCTAAGTGTAGTAGAAAATCGAGCTTTTTGGTGGAGTGCTCATATTTCATGGTGTTGCGTAGTTCATAAAGAAACCATGTCATAAATGATGTGCTAGAAGATAGATAAAAATAAATAGGGTTAAACGGACTATATTGGTCAAGTATTGGGAGTCGCCCAAAATTGTAGTGTACTGAAAGTAATCAACTCTTTTCCAAGCTAGCGTAATCTTCTGACAAACTGGTGTCAGTAGCAGTATTTCCTATATTTCAGATTTGAGCTATATATGTAGCTTTAAAGTTTAGCTACAAACTTGCGTACCGTAATAATAAAACAATCCAGCCCGGCCAAGTTTGATACTCATCGATGTCGGATATTATATCAACTTCCGTCTGTAAATAAATAAGTTTACATATATATTATTTTCACTAAATTAATATTAATTCCCACACTTGCCTTATCCCATACGTAAAGGAACATTTGAAAAGCACAATAGGGTACCCAAATACTCATCAAAATTATCCAACCAGTGCGATTGATTTGTTGACGTGTAACAGCCCAGCCTTTGGCCAGCAGCAGTAAGATTAGCATGAATGTGGTCTAGAAAACATACATAAAAAATGTTTAATTGTAATAAGGTATATTAAGATATTTTCTTTTTACATACCCTACTAAATATATCCAAGATATCTCCACCCATTTGCAAGTTCGGCATACCAACGCCATTTACGGCAAACTTTATTAAATGCGTAGTAATTAAAGCCAAACTAACGAATTCACTTGTAAGACTTAGCGTAAATAGACGTGTCACCGGATGTTTTTGTAAACGCACCGCATAAATTTGTACCGGCAGTAGCACCATGTAGACAAACAAAAAGATCATATACATTTCAAGTAGATTTTGCTGATCAAACGAGAATTGGAATGTGAGTGGATGAGCAGCAGAATTGTTAGGATGTACATTCACAACGTATATGTCATAGGTGAGCGCGGGTGTGGGCAGTGGATTAAGGCCATACGGCGATGTGAGAAACTCTTTAACCACATTTTCCGCAGTTCGTGCATTTTTTAGACTATCGTATGCATGCCATTTACAGCTGGAACGGTCGAGATAACAGGCAGCTAGAGCAACATACCAAAATCTGAGAGATAGGGGAAACAATTTATGTTTAATATTTCTTAATTTTAACTCAAGTAGGAATGAGAAAGTAAGAAATATAATAAGAAGCTTCCTATAGCAAGCGGTTAGGAAAGAAAATACATATTAATTAACAGGCGATTATGTTATGTCGACTAAAATGGTATGGGAAACTTCCCAAGCAATCCCATTTTATTTTATGTCTTTCTATTTGCTTTTAGTTGCATTTCGGTAAGTTTCCGTCATTGGATTACTTAATTAAGTTGTATAAAAGAAAAGAACTCATATCTCATATAGCATCAGCTCTACAACAAACAATCTGAAGGGCCTAAAACAACGTAAACAGTAGTGCCTTATCATTTTACAAATACCTGAAGTACATATGTATGAAGAACAATTAAATGATAAAATCGGCAATATCTATGTACATATATAAGTTAACAGAATCAGAAAGAAGCCAGTGCTATGAACAAATGTACAGTATAAGTTTTAGTATAAGTTTCATATTCCAACAAAATAAATATTGATAAGTAAAATGTGAGCTTGTATGCTTTCTTTAAAACAATTGCGGAATTCATGAGACGCATTGAGTAATACATAACCATTCGTGCAATTCATAAGATGAAAGAAAGGCCACTGTACTCCATTTAATTGATTCATACGTCATTGTTGTTGATTAAGAGCGTGGTTAGTAGCAATAAAACTAAAGCTAAGTTCAAACAAAAAGTTTGATTTCAGCATATGCCTATCTACTGTTGTGTGGCCTTGATTTGAGTTCGGCGTCTTGCAACAGACATTTGAAAGTGGAAGGAATTATAATAACGATATTTAGCAAAAAGAAGAAGAAAACAAAAGAGAAGAAATAATAAGTAAAGAGTAGATTACTGAACCAATGCATATAACTCATTTTTTCTTATCTAACATTTTCACAAATGTGACCTAAGTTTGGCAGTGATTTTTATGCCGCTCATAAAGATAACGTGTATAAATATGTTCACTAAATTAAAAATAAAATCTCTTGGAAGGCATATGTATGATGATGTTGAAGTTTCCACATGGTCCTTACAAATCGGCCGTAGGGTTGGTCGGGAATTTGAGAATGCTATGAAATGATGATGCTAGAACGGGCAAGATTGAACCTACAATTTTACCGAACAGTCAATTCCTTCCATAAAAGTGCAAGGTTTGTGGGGGCCATAGCCATTAGTGGCAATGTTAACTAAGCAAGTTAAAGATTTACTTCAGCAGCCACAATCCCGTACATGCAGACAATTCATAACTTCTATGATTTTTTTGGTTCAATGATTTTTTTGAATGGTATGCTGTCTATAGACAAGCCGAAGACAAAGATGTGTCTGTCTCCTTTTGTCTGCGCAATTTTTGGAGATAACGATGTCTAATAAAATATAACGTGCATGCCCGCTAAACGTGTTAAAATTGTGCAAATCAGCTGGCAAAAGTTGTTTGGCTGGTTTATATACATACATACATATGTGCAATGCAAAAAGTCCCCCAATAAGCTCCGAGCAACATACAAAGTTAAATCAGTTAGATATGCCAATATGAAAAAAAAAACTTTGCAATAAAATAAAAAAAAATTTAATTCCTTACTATCAGAATTACCTCGAACAGGCAATTGTTATTTCAAGATTCACTCAAAAATTCCTTTGTTTGTTCTACATCTAATTGCTATTGGCAATAATGCTTCTACCTACATACAAGAAAAATCTCACTCACCTGGGTTCGGTCACTTGACTTATCGTATAGGTGAATTGATGCTTGGCTATCACATTTTCCGGTGTATCCTCTTCAGCACATAATTTCCCCTTCGCACATGGTACACGTCGCACAAAATCGCGTTTACCATGTTTATTGCATTGCTCATCATAGATCAAAGGTTGTATATGCTCAAACATGCGACCGCAAGCCAGATCATGATCCTGTATGGTGCGATTACTATAGAACTCAACGAATGCCGCTTTATCTAATACTACCAATGATATGGGCTGCGCGAATTTGTCTGTTGTTGTTATGTTGCCATATATATAACCATAGGAGCCACCGCCATGTGTTGTTGCTGCTTCAGCTCTTTGGAAACCAAATTTGGTTATTACTTTAAAAAATTCGCCTGTATGAAATGTGCCTTTTAAATGTATTGCACTAGCGCATTGCCATGCATGTAAAGCATACAACCAGCTGAGTATGTGGAGGAGGTGCGTCAAAGAGGGCGGCCGCTGCCGCTTCATAATGCAAGTGCAATTGCGTATTATTTGTTATTGCGATTACCAACTAATTATGTTGAGTTGGCGTAGTGGGGTTTGTTTGTGCGTTGATTGCGTAGATTTTTTATTTTTCTACTTTTTATATTTTTTCAGGTGCAAATGTACTCGTCGTTGCGATTGTTTTTGCAAAATTCGATTTGGGTGGTGTCGCGATGTTGCTTTTTGTTTGGTTAGAAGTTGTGTATTTTTGCGTTATTCGGCATTTAATTAAATTGCAAAAACTTCATAAAACCAATTTTCTTTTCCACATTTTATCCAATGCAAAATTTACTTATTTTATTGCCAAAACTGTATAAAAATACGCGACCTTACACACACCAAACGAAAATAAAACAGCACAAAGCAAACATTTTTCCTTTTTCAGAGCTGTCAAAAGCAATAACAATTGTGAAAAATGTGCTGCCAGACAGTTGTTCGTTCAAATAAATGCCCAGTTGTTGCTGACATAGCCATATCCATATAAAACAGCTGATTAAGGGTGCCATATCTTGGTAAGGTCATAACCAAACAGAAAACATATGAGCACAGTTTTTTAATTAATTTAGTAAAGTTTCGGACATTTTTTTTGGTAATCGTTTACGTGGGGTACCGAGCGCTAATACAAAACCAAAAATGTTGGGACATGTATCAGGAGACGCGCTTTGGTCCAAGGAGCAAACTGTGTGTCGTTTACTTTGCGAAACAGCTGATTGTGAATAATCAAAAATCGGGAAAAATAGCTAGTGAATACCAATATCCTGATAAATATCAGTACGGCAAAATGTCGCTTGCGAATGTCGTAATCGAAGTTAGTGAATTCCACTACTGGTAGTACTTTTTGGATTGTTGGCACTCCGACTTCTATTTTGTTTCATTTAACCGCTCCTATGACGATCAATTGACAGAGTGTTGTTTGTACATACAAGTGTATACAAATGCATATCTGTGCTACTACGCAAGCATGGATCGGCTAAAAGAATTTCTATACCTATGGATAGTAAATTGATCCAGATAAGTGCATTGATATGCCAAGCTTTATGTTATCAGAATCACTATCCATTGGAAGGAACCTTCCGTTAAAAAAGAGCTAGTAGGTATTAACCACAAAAAGGTAGAAACAAATGTACAATTAACTTTGAATGTCTGGCAACTCTTTTGAGATTACTAAATTAAGTGGAGCACTCTGTAGCTATATCCGATTTTAGCAACAACACAAACCGGAAAAAAGTAAAAATTTGTTTTGTTGGAAAAAAAGAGTAACCCAAACTTTTGCCTTATTTGATAAAACGTGTCCAAGTGAATGGTGCCAAAATGGTACAACAAGGAATGGATGGTCTTGAAGAATTAATTTCAAATACCATGCTGTCATAAACTGCGCTGGCTTGGGCTTTAAGGAATGTGTAAAAGATGGTGATATGTATCCGGTATGCGGAAGTGATACGCTACAAAGCAATTTGGATACTAGTATGTACATATATGGACTATGCAATGTTGGATGAGAGTGATGATGGAAATTATATTATACCCAAGTGAGTATGGTTGCTTTAAAATGGGAAGAGTTCTATTAGCTATTATATTCTATACTTTTACACAATTACGGTCATGTCGGCAGTGGTGTTACCCTGCCGTTATAAATTTAAGTCCGCTTCCGAATGCAAAGCAAAATTTCAGGTTTTTTTCATAAGGAATCCTTAAAAACTTGCAACTTGCCTCTGGGGACTAGCTTTGAAGTTCTTAATCTGCCTATGTAGGTACCTTTTTATATACAAACATACATATGTTTATAGAATTTGAATATAACAAAACTTCTGCTTCAGAAATATTATTTAGAGATTAACAACCCTTAAAAGTGCAAAAAACTTGCTTTAATCATCTCGTTTGTTGCAGTTTAACCCCAACACCTGTAATTGAGTGTCATTGTTAGATGGATTATGTATAAAGGAAGTGATAGGCAGATAAATATGAACAAATAAAGAATTTTGCACATATGTAAACATAAAATGCTCCGCTTTGAAAACTGCGAAGTTCGTGAGTACGTACAATGGTTTTAAAATCAAATTTGTATAATGAAAGCAGTCGCAATTTTGGTAAATCATCTTTCATTTATTGAAGTTGGAACAAGTCGTTGATTCACACCCTTTGGACACGTTTGCTACAATGAAGCGTTATGGCGTTAAACTTGTTATCTCTTCTGCTATAAAAATATAATATTTCCATATTAGTCGGTTGATTTGCTTTAGTGAGTCCCTTTAACTAATTTTGTGCCAAGCCCATGATAAAAATGGGATGACCGAAAATCGTTCCAAAATAAATCAACTTCCTCCCTGTCGAATCAACAAAAAAAAAAAAAAAAAACTAGCTAAAAGCTGAATTTATTTTGTGGCTCAGCAATTTAAGGATATTAAATTCTTTGTATGAGACATACGCATTAAACTAGCATGTGAAACGCACACATAAATTTGTTGTCCACAACTGCTCATATGAAATACATATGTATCTACACAATTGCTAGGACGACGCCAAATTTAATTTCTCCTGCAAAAGCCAACGTATTGCCAAGCAACATCCAACAGAGAAATGTCCAGCAACAGAAAAACTTTCAAAACTGCGGAAAAAGTTTTTCACCCTCTTCTTTTTTTGTTTACTAAAAAATAATTGTGACAAACCACACGCCTAGTTATGTAGCCCCTCTATCTTCTTCCTCCAAAGCAAGCTCCAATTTATTACCATTTCGTGCCCTGCAGTGAAACACCAAACTAGTCAAACAAAATATTGGTTAACAACTAGAATTTTCTGACTGAAAACAACTTTGTGTGAAAAATGGAGCCTAAAGAAGTCAGAGCTTTTGTTTGAATTTCGAAAAGAATTGAAAAATAATACCTACCACGTATTTTTTATGTTCTATACATATTTCAGGATTTAAATATATTAATTTTGTTGTTTATAATTTAGCAAAATAATTCGAGAATTTTCTATACACACCTTTCACGAAATTCACAGCTGCTTCATTTCAGGACAATTTCTTTGTCATCGATTTAGGTGCGTTCGTATAAACACTTGATAATTAGTGAGTTTCGTAAATATATGCCTTTTCGCCTCTCAGACTGTTTGGATTTAGAGTTAAAACTATAGTAAGTCGAACGGTATGTGTACAGCAATCATAAAGGTTTAAAAGTAAAAAAGTGTTCAGCGATATAGAGCACTGCAAGGACAGAACGAATTTTGACATTTTCTTTGCAGAGGAACTTGCAAAGTATCAGTTTGAAACTAAGTACTTTTTCTACGTTGTTACACTCGCATTCCTCAACATTCCATTCCCTTATTCTTGCCTGTTCCTTGTCGTGTGTGAGCTCGCCATTGCTTGAGCAAGTTTGAAACAATTAAAACCATCCCCCTGTAAAAAACGTTGGAGTATGGAATACTCCAACATTTATCCTCATTCATACAAAAAGGTGGTCCAATTTATAAGCCCATGTCCGGTGATTGGATCACCTAATCCATATCGGAGCACCCTGCTGAATAGTCTATGGAACACCTATGTGAGAGTACTTTGAAAATGCTGGCAAAATATTACTCTATAGAGTACTTTGCAGTAAAGCGAGAGAGGGAGTATGTGTTCTTTTTGAGGACCACCTACTCCCTCTCTCGCTTTGCTGTTGAATAGTCCATAGAGTAATCCAATAGGAGTATTTTGGGAGTACTCTCATGTAGGTGGTCTATAGAGTATTCAAAAGCAAAGAAATGGAGTACTCCGAGTCGGATTAGGTGATCCAATTACCGGCCATCGCCATGTAAATTGGACCACCTTTTTTATATGAGCGAGGATAAGTGTTGGAGTACTCCGATACTCCTTAAGGAGTACTCTATAGAGTATGGAACGGAGTATTTCGGTTTTTTGCAGGGCCCTTACAGTTCAGCATTCCACACGAATGGGTCACTTGGCAAATATTTATGATACACTCGCCACCTACAACTTCATCTGCTGTTGAGACACCAATTTTATCAGCCAGCTTATTGTGGTTGGAATTATTTGTATGTCAGCTTTGTTGGTCACAATGTCGTTTGTGCGAAAATCGGGTCATGGGTTCAAACAGAAAGTGTCACAAAATGCCAAAAGGTCCGTCGGTATTACTTAATTTAGTTTAAGAATTTTTGATGATTTTGCCAGTGCCTACAAAGTGTTGTCTAAGCAAAATGTGAACAATGTGGAGAGTATGAACTTATTTTTAGAAATATGCAACTCAGTCCAAAATATATGTTTGCCCAAAACGTCTATGAGCTCAATATGCAAAGGCTTGTATCTCCTAAGGAAATAGTTAAGTGGCAACCAAATCTGGGCACAAGTACCATAAGACCTTTGGGAAGCTGTGCAGTTCTCAAATGGATACCCAACTTATACATCAAATTTAGGTCAAACCATTTTTCCGAAGTTGGTTTTCGAACTGAGTCTCACCTCGAAGTACTGCTTAGCATTTTTCCATAAGGTTACGCTGTTAAACATTTAATACACCTTTAACGTATGTATGTGGCAATGCTAGTCAATCATATGTCACGAAATCGAAAAGCACACAAAGTTAAGAGCAGTGAAAAAGTGAATTATCAAACTATTTTCAGGAAAGTTAACAATTTTTATATAAAACTAAACTTGAAATATGTGCATGAGCTTTCATAGAGTCAAATAAAAAAAGAGGTTTGTGTTTTAGTGCTATTGAGTTGCATATAAGCAAAAAATTAAAAATGAGGTTAGGCAAGTGGTGATTTGGTGTTATTTTGTTCTTTTGAATCTGATTGGACATTGATGTTCGAATACAAATTGATGTCAAGGAGTTACTCAATTAGAACATTAAGGTTACGATGGTATCAACTCCATGTGTGGTAAAGGATAGTGCATATTCGCCGAGTGGTATTTCAAACAGCAACAACTTTCTAGAAATAGAAGTCACACCTGCGGGTAAGGGGTTTAGAATATGCCCGTGGTAGGCATACCGGTCGTAAGAGGCGACTAATATGCAAAAAGGTAATGATGTGCAACTCGATGATTGATCTACGGATATGATGCCTCTCACCTCTCATTACCCATCTTCTCTTTCCTTTAGGAAGTAGGGATCACATGACCTAGAGGTTACATTGGTCATACTAAATCGCTACCACGACAGTCGGGCAGTACCGCAAGGGAGTACTGGACTCATATCCGCCCAAGGACTGTTATTTCGATAACACTCCCCAAAACCGTCGGACAGTGATTTTGTTGCTAAAACAATCACTACACAGAAATAGAAGTTATGCTTTTTTTCTTTAAAGAGATGCTGTATTCCCTTCCCTATTTATTACACTTAGTTGGTGGTAAAATAAATTTTTTGTGTATAATCCCCATAAACAAAAATATTTATAACTCCAAATTGGCTAAATGTTTTCAGCACTTCAAGTTATCCCACCAAATTTTTTCCTAAATATTTTATAGCCACTTCGTTCATCAATTACCTACAGCTTATTGCACATTGGACCCATAAAAATTATGAAACTTCAGCATTTGAGACAAACAACAATCAACAAACATAAAAAAGGCTAATAAAAAGTGTCCTATGAATTACAAGAAGCCAACATCAAAACAATCGTACCAAGTCATCGGATAACAGACGTCAAATGGTCAAACTATGATTATCGTTGTAAGTAGCTATGTTATGAATAATTTAGGACATGTTTTCCAATCGCCCAACCAAGCTTGTACTGCGTTCTACCCTACAACTGACTAAAATAACCCAAAATGATTGTGAGACTCTTGTCATGCCATGACTAAACATTATCGATTCAGCTTCTACTAATCCTGTCGATATTGCAGCTAAATGACAAGCGCTGATGTTGTCATTTCATTCAATCATAAATATTAAATAAAACACTAATACTCGTACATATCGATAGATATCGAGTATCTCAGCATTCTGATAAACAAACGCATTCGAGGCATTTCGCACACACAGTCGACCCCCACTAGCTCTTCGGCTTAGTTGGGTTGGGTTGGGTTGGTTAGGATGAGTTGAAGTGTTTGGTTGTTTATTGGCCGATGGTTGTTGACCAAAGGAATTTGCGTTGATTAAATGCTGAACTCAAGTAGGAAGGGTGTACAAACTTTTACACACACATTTACATGCATATTTACACATATTTTTACTGTTATGCTCGATTCAATATTTATTGTTTGTTTTGTGATTGCCTTTTTGCTCTTTTGTGTTGTTTACTATATTTTTATTTTTTGTTAGTGTAGTTATCAATACGAACTATGACAAACGTAATCATACAATCCGATACGGCAATAATTGCTGACAATGCAAAAATAACCAAAGTTTACTGAAGTGTTTCTGCCATTTTTAAAGGATACTTTTTCTTGGATGAGAAGAAAAATTAAATACGATACTCAAATACCAAGTAGGCAAAGGCACTTGGCTAGGGGTTTGCTACAAAAACAGGACTTTTGGTCGTGTTGACTCAGTTTTTGTGAAAAGCAAATATATTTGCAATCCCGAAAATAGTTGTATTGAAAGAAATCCACAGGATGCCGGGATTGCCATACCTAATATGTATATGGTTACCCAGTAACGGCGAAAAACAGTTTAGAACTTGAAATCTCTCCTGATTCGTCCATCTGCACCGTTTTCTACTTTGAGGTATTGCTTCGTATTTTTTCAAATGGTAACGCTGTTAAACATTTCATGGCCAATCATATGTCAAGAAGTTGAAAAGGTTAATTATCAAACAAATTTTAAGGAAGTACTCAATTTTTATACAAAATTTTGTGTAAACTATGTGGATGTGCTTCTGTTTATTGGGTTATAAATCCCAAATTAAGGCAAATAAAAAAACGAAAAGGACAACAAAGCTTCTGTTTTAACCCTCTTCTCACTGCAGGCACAATTAGCCTAGTATCTTTGATGAAATGTTTTGTATAGTTTTATATTTTTCTTTGCCTGGTAAGACTAGTGAATTAAATGTAAGCCTTTCGTAGGTTAAATATCGAATATTATGTCACTCCCGAAATACGCAATTTAGTCTGATTCATTTCGCTTATACTCTTACGGCTGCAAATTGATGTTGGTGCCGTGACTTCTACCGAATGTGGATTTGTTTTTGTTTGTTTCACATTTTTCATAGATTTTACTATTTATCTAACACACATACTTACATACATTTCATCATACTCGAGGTTTAGTAAAAATCGTTATTCTTGTTGTTGCACTATTTGAAGACAAACATGTTGGCGACGTTTCCGGCATAAATATCCGTTATTAACCAATACCCTTGCGTGAATGCCACAAAACAAATGATTCGCATACATCGGAAGTGGTTCGTTAATTTTTATATGTCAGCGGTTAGTTGTTGTGGGGAAAGTAAATAAAACGCTTCATTTGGTTGATGAGAGGAATGGGAGTAGGAGATGCAGAACTTTCAATACATAAATTTATTTACATACATGTTTGTATACGTGTGAGTGTGTTTTATTTATTTGTTTATAGTACAATAATTTTAAAATAAGTCGTGCATACATTTACTTGGTAGGCATCAATAAATTTGTGCTGCGGTGAGCCACAGTGGCGCCTAAATTTAAGCTTATATTCTGGAACATTTTTAGAGCTTTTTTTTAATTTTATTTGTAATATTTCTTTCAGCAATATGCTATGATCATAATAATTTCTTTTTTCGCCTCTAATTGAATAACATTCTCTTGATAAAGCGCACTGTAAAATAATAAAGGACCTCCGTAAAGCTTAAAGCGCTACAGCCGAGGAAGAAGCCGATCAAACCGCCAATATAAACTGCAAAGACAAGTTAAAAATTTTAGTAGATTTTTTTTTGAACGAAAAATAAATCGAGATCAAAAAATTCTTATTCTTCTAAAATAATATGGGTATGGCAGTCTTTTAACTCTGTTAGTGACATCAGAGTACCGTTGCAATCATTGTCGTTAAAAAAGTGGATTGATGCATAGAAAAATCATTTTTTCAAAAAGTCGTTTAAGTAACTACATTAAAAGTGATAATAAATATTTCGATAGTTAAACAAATTTATTTGGAAGTGTTTCAGTTTGTAAAGAGACGAATCGTCCGCCTGTTTGTAATATGTAAGACGATCATAGGAAAGGAAAAAAAAAACTAAAATAAAATAAATCAGTTGTCGAAAACTCATAGGCAAACGAAAATGATATAGAATACGGATATGCTAGACGAAATCGTTAGGAGACAAATCGTTCGTCTGAGCTTTCGTTCGTAATACAGAATGAGGCCCTTATACCCCTCAACGACGAGGATCCGTCTAAATAAGGGTTAAGTGATGACTAGAGTAAAACTAAAGAGTTAGCTACACATGTATATTAGATGGAGATTTGGATCCAGCCCGGAACTAGAAATAGATTCCACCAACGAACTTCCCTCAACAGGTAGGTCAGAAAGCTACCGCTAAAAAACACTTACCCAGCACATCAGCAAATGAGAAAAGTACATCTCGTCTTAGCTGCATTTTTGGATAGTCTATGATGCCCCACTGTAGATTGGCGCCCAAAAACCATAGCCTGGAACGCTGTCAGGAGATGAAAAATAAATAAGAAAAAAAAACAGAAAATTATTAATAGTTTAAATGTTCAGTGAATTAGAGAAGAAGAAAGATGGGCCCAACGAGAAGCATACCAATATAAGCGGAACCGGTACAGAACTTGATACGAAGTGTGCAGCTCAAAGAGTGTGCTTTTTGGAGAACAGTTCTCTACTAAAAAAAACTTGCAAATAAAGTAAAAAATTTCAGCATTGTCACATTGCAAGAAATTCGGAGAAAAGAACGCATTAAGTGCTGGAATCCGTTACAACACATTGTCACTTTGTCAGAAAAATATGTAAACCCAAAAAAAGGAAGAACAGACAAAGTTGAGAATTCAACGAAAAAAATATTTTTATCGCCAATAATTCGGCTTACAAATTGTGGCAGTAACAACAGCTGAAAATGTTAGTAACAAAACTATTTTCCCTGCCAACAATAGCAACAATAAAATACTGATAGAAACCCAGCCAAATGCAACACTGTCGACGATACGGATGTGCATTTGCAAGAGTCAACATTGGCTACCAACAAAACTACAACAACACTGATTTCAGCAGCAAAATCAAACGCATGAGTTTGCATTGATTTTCGGCATTACGTTTGTGTGATTGCAATCATGTAAGGAATTGTTATTGTATTCATGTTTTTGTTGCTGCTACAACAGTTGGCTTTGTCGTTGCCGTTGCTCACAGTTTGTGAATCGCTTTATAAGCAATTGTTGCTCAACTGAAAAATGACACATTGCAAAGCTGATAGTAACGGTGCAGACTGCTCCATATGGATGATATGAGAGGATATGATACATGCACATGTGTGGGTGCGTGTGCGTGTGGGTTTGTGCTTTAAAGGACGATATGAGGTATTGAAAAAAAATAATAAAATAAATTCGCTTATGGCACTTACATAGGATTGCACAAAGAAATTGGAGTCATCGCAATTTGACAAGCAATGACAATCGATTTTATACCGGCTGGACTTGAGCGAGATTATTTCTCCTGCAAAGAAAGAATTTTAAATGTTAGTAAGTTATAAAAAAATGACGTATATATGTATGACGTATTGGTACTGGGATTGGGTTTATCCTTCAACATGATGAGACGGAGTATGCATGGAGTTCTGATAAACCAGCTAACGAAAGCGAGTCCTTCAGCTTGGTTTTTGCAAAATTAAAAGCACCACCATTGCGCTGAATGCCAAAAAACCTCAGATAAGTGGCGATCCCAACCAAAAGCGTCCAAATAAAAAGACCGTCCTGGTTGCGTTTGAACTCTTAAGGCCTTTGACAGAGCCAGCCACTTTTCAACACGACTTAAGAGGGCTTTCATTTCACGAATAGGATCTCCCTATAAAACTCTTGTGCCTTACGCCGACTAGAGAAATAAGCACCACTTATGTTCTCTGGCCCCCAGCGGATTAGGTTGCTGAGAATATACCAGCGCCAGCCGCTAGTACCACCAACATTCCGTCAAAAGAATGCCCATATCCTCAATGCTCCCCAAAACTTCTCCATAACACTCCCTAAGTCTTCTGGAAGCATTTTTCTGCTACAAAAACAAAAACCATTAATTTGGCAATTTACTCAATTTGACAGAAAGTTCGTGTAAGCAAATACGTAAACGTCGACATACAACTTCTCTTATTGGCTCGATTCCATAACTAACAGTTATAGCCGAAAAATAATACCCTCCACGAGCAAAATGGTTGAAGTGTCCAGAGAGTGAGATTAAGAGCTAAGAAACGGGAGAGTTGCAGTACGTGAAGAAAATCATCACATGCCAGCAAAAGAAGTTAAATAATTAACAAAACAACCAAAAAAAGTAAAATTGAAAAGAAAAGAAAATCATAAATGACATTATCACGCTAGCAATAGCATGAAGACGAGCTGGCAAGAGAGTGATCGAGTGTGGACAGGTGGACAGATATTTTCATGTTTCTGGGCTGACGTAAAAAATTTGTGATTCTGAATGTAGAATACATGCAAGGAGTTGAGAACGACTTCCTTACCGTGGTTTGACAGCGCGACTCCGTTTAGTCTCGAGAAAACACCATCCATCTAGGAAGCACCAGCTCGCCTATTGACCCGATAGTCATCTCGTCACTAAGACCCAACTGTCGCTGATCCCTTACTGGCATGCTCCTCCTGCCGCTACCAGAAATTATTTAGCAAATAGATCGCGAAAATATAGAACCCCACCCCACTCTTGTTTTCAGCTTGACGACGCCGCTGTCAACAAGCATAAGAACAATGAATTATGAGTGAAGTGCAAATGATATTTTTCATGTGTGAACACCTGCTGCAGCTATGAGAGTAAACATGACCTCTCTTTCGGCCAGTCGGCACACTCCTTTCATCATCTTCATTCGAAATGAAAAAAAAAAGTCCAACCTGTGTGTATTATCTCGTATGGGTGAAAGTGGCTAAATTTTGGCATTCATTGCTCCTGCAACAGTTAGATGAGTGTTAGTTTTTCATGAAGACACACTCACACACACGCACACACCCAAGCATGCACACGGGCTCATACTCACTCCTTGCATTGGTTGAACAAATGTCAGAAAATACGGCATTTGGCCAGCATCATGTACAGCTCCGAGCAAAAAAACTAAGCAAAAAGCGCAAATTGTGAAGATAGCATATTGAAACAATTTTAGTTTCACTTTCATCACTTCACTTGGATCCCACTTGGGTGTATCACTTTGGGCTCATGGCTATGTATGAGCCATAATAAGCGTGTTTTGTTCCTTTGGCTACTGAGCTTTTGCTTGTTTTGTTTGTGGCTTGATTTTTGTACTTTTTTGCACCTAGTACAGGTTTAGTAGATTTGCTAAGAGGATTTTCAGGTTACAGATGTCAGTTGTTATTTCAGTTGTGTGCAAGTTGAGGTTAAGTAAACATTTTTGATGGAATTACTAAAATTTTGCTCAGAAAGATTTTCTAAAGGTGATCTAATTTACAGTTTTTATTTTTTTTCGCTTGTCATATGTGTTTATGTTTTCGATGTGTCGAATAGCTTCGGAGGGAATGCCCAATCCCATACTTTTCTGACAAAAATTGGTCAAACTGCCAAAAATTTGTAAAACTGTCAAAAATTTGTAAAACTGTGAAAAATTCGTAAAACTGTCAAAAATTTGTAGAACTGTCAAAAATTTGTACAACTGAAAAATTCCCAAAACTGTCAAAAATTAACTAATTAATTAATTAATTAGTCGAATAAAATAGAGTTGTTTCTGCTTAAACATGATTCTAAAATACACATCATTTCGAATCTGTCATGGGTAGTCTACTTAAAGTAAATTTTATGTCTAAACGGAGTTTTAATTTAAAATTTACGACAACTTCATCTAAAAAACAGGTCTTTTATGTAAGTTCATACCTTAAACTTAAAAATGTATTGCAAAAATAAACTAATTGATTGAATTGCGAAATACTTCTGTAAATTTATAGTATAAAATATTTAAATTTTTTCTAACTCACTTTTGATATCCTCCAAACAAGCCAATCCATCGAAATCGCAAATCCGCAAAATACGTCCATTTTTCACTGCGCTTATGCAATATAATGCCGCATAAATATTTTTTTTTCAGCATATGAAAATATGTATGTAGAGCATAGAAAAACATGTGATGAAAGAGTTAATTGTGATAAACCGATTTAATATCAAAAGAATGATATATTGCAACGGAATTTTAACTAGGCAAAAAAAAAAACAAAAACAAATAAACTCAATGCAATTAAAAGCGCTTTAATTTGCTGGTTAAATTTGTGAAACTGAAAAAAAAATTTTATTTCGGCTTTAGAATTGACCGAGTTGCAAATTGTAGTCAGTTTTGTTTTTTGCGAGTTTGCACGACGCCAGCGTATTTGGCGCCAAAACACTAAAAATGGTGAAATAATTGGATGCATTCACACGGTATCTACAAATATACAGACACAAAGTTGCGAAAACTAGCACAACACAGATAACTG
This sequence comes from Sphenella marginata, assembly GCA_951509765.1. Classification (NCBI taxonomy): domain Eukaryota; kingdom Metazoa; phylum Arthropoda; class Insecta; order Diptera; family Tephritidae; genus Sphenella; species Sphenella marginata. The sequence continues at coordinate 65,072,956 of OX608083.1, forward strand.
CGATATTGCACAAAACAATATAAGCTAAATAAAAATTACTGTGAAAAAGTAAATACCAAAAGGCACACATACATACGAGTACACAACCAAATGGCGTCAATGGCTTGGCTTTTAACAAATAAATGCAAAGTCATTTTCATTTATACAACAAATAAATATGTGAGTAATAAAAAAAAACAATATCAACACCAACGCAAATACGCAAATAAAAATGCAAAATATAAATGAAAATGACACCATTACAACTACAAAGCTTCAAGCGAGATTATAACGCTTAATAACACTGTGTGACCACTTTTGGTACATAACCTGAATGAACAAAATGAAAATTATATATCAATTTGAGATTAAAGTATTTTTCCAAAGTTGGTTTTCAAAGTGGCTGTCATTGTGAACTTCGAGGTATTACTTAGACATTTTTCCATACGGTAACACCGTTAAAAAATTGTATACACTTTGAACGTTTATGACAATGCTGATCAGTCATATGTCACAAAAATTCAGAATTATACAAAGCTAAAAGCAGTGAAAAAGTGAATTATCAAACAATTTTCAGGAAACTACACAATTTTAATATATAATTAAATTTAATACATGCGGATGTGCTTTCATACCTTCAAACAAAAAAAGAATTTTGTAAATTGTGATACTATTGAACTGCATAAAAGCAAAAACTTGAAAGTGAGGTTAGGCAGAAGGTCGCTTCGCTGTTTTTTTCTATCATTTGAATCGAATTGCAGATTAATGTTCGAATTTAAATTGATATCAAAGAGCTTCTCAAGTGGTGAACTAAGATTATTTACGTATACAAAATTTGGAATTTTGCTGGAAAATGGGTTGCTTCTCCAATAGAGGTATAATTGAAATTACACATTGGAAATTGAAAAACGAGTTGGATTACTATTTTAGCTCAAATCAATTTCGAAGAAAAGATTTACTGGGAATAAACCAATATAAATACTAGATTCAAGGATTCCACAATGATACATTTTTTGTAGATCGAAATTCGTTGAGAGCCACGGCAGTAGTCGGCAGTGCTCAACGAGTACTTCTACCAAAAATTCATTTGCAAAAAATTTAGTTCGTTTTTCTTCCACCATATGTGCGCGTGTAATTTGCTTTGTTTCACAGTGTAATTGTAACGGTAATTGTTGAATTTCCTAATGAATATAATGTTATTTCCACACTCATTAAATGTTATTACATTAAAATTACCAAAATAGTAGTTAGCTAAATATTAAACACTTACAATGATTACGATAGAAATGCGGCACACAGCCACACACTTTCAATGCGAAAAACATACGACACTCGGAGAGGCAGAGGCCAAAACTGTAAATGGGTACGGTTAGCATTTCATCAGCTTCGTATTGATAGCGGCATTTGCGTTGTTTCGTTGTGAAGCTATTCAAGAAATACAATTAAAAATTAAACAAATTAAAAATGAAGGAGAAAAGCAAGCAACTTTAAGATAACGGCGAGTGGAAGTTAAATTTAAAAAAAAAAATTCAATACTCACGCTCTCGCCTCTTCAGTGGTGTATATCTCCAGTGCAATCAATTCGACTGTGGTGTAATCAGTTTCGGGGAATGTATATCGTTGCTTAGATATAATTGGTATATCGCTTGCGCCATGAAAATAAACATCATACGCGGTCGAGAGATTAATAATTTGAGCATAGATTTCACCATCGAGAGGATGAACAGTGACGCGATCACCATGATCCAGCAAACCCCAATCGTTGCGTTTCCAGTAGCTAAATAGATAGTGAAAATGAGAATGAGTTTGAAGGGGAAGAAAAGAAAGTAAGAAACCAAAGATAATCAGAGAACCACTTACTCATAAGAGTTGTAACGCGCCACCAACGAATTAACCGAATGACAAATACCAAACTCTGTGACTGCTTCATAAATGAACATTTGCACTGCAGCACCGCTACTCATTTCCGGTTCAAAGTTCCACTTGAGTTCATATAATAAATCCAAATATCTATCGCTTGATATGCCAAATGTGTTATTACGCGGTAGACTTTCAATATTCTCATAGGTTAGACGTGCTAAACGCCTTGTGAAAACATGAAAATCTGCACGATCTTGATTGGTTTGAAAAATCTCGGGGCGCTCGCTGGTAGCGGAAGAAAAAAATTACTTTCAAAAGTGAAGAATTGGAAGTCAGAAACTCCTTTAATACTTACTCCATGTAATCTTCAACCTTCATCTCATCAATGCGCTTATGTGGACAGACAGTGAGTGAAGGAAAACTTGTATTCCAAACTAGTTTATTACGATCCATTGATATGACCATGGGTGAGGTTTGAAAACGTTCCCAAGTGCGTTCACTTAACGAAATTATGGCGTACAGAGCAAGGCAGATGATGGCGAACCAAATCAGTCTAGCGTGAGCGAGAGAGTGGAAACAAGCACAAGGAAATGGATATATTCAAGTGAGTACATAATGCATTTGAAAGGCTTATGGTCCAATTATACTTGCATAGAAGCGCATCATAGTTGATACAAAAGAACTGATTATACTTCACTTAGAAAAAACAAGTGTAATAGTTTCTAATTAAAATATAGACAAAAACAAACAACCAATTCGTGTTGCTCTGAGAGTGCTGCTCCTTTTGCAATGAAATTCTGTATGTTTCGCGAATATCTGATTTTGAGGGGCTGTGCGTTGTGCGAAGTATAATTAACATTTTCTTTTACGTGCTGTGTATTGCTATGCTATGCCCTGCTATGAAAGCTTAACTGAACCATTACGCATGCATAAATGGACCGTAAGTAAGTGATGAGTGGCGCTCAAAGGAAGAATGCGATTTAACTTATTTGCATGTATGCATCTCTCCCATACTCTTTAACATTTTTTTATTGTTTGATGTGAATGACCGAGTGCTGTAAAATGGCGTCATAACTCTGTAATTTTTGCGTGCATTCATAAAAATCTATTGCGTGTAAATTTATACGATGAGCATCCCCAAATATTTTTTGTTTTTTGATTGCTCATAAAAAAATTGTTGCTGGCGAAAAAGTCAAAAATCAAAAGAGCCGAGCCAACGAACTGTAAATGCGTGTTTGGGAGGAAAGCAATAAAAAAGTACTTGTTTCGGGGAATGCGAAATTTGAATTGCATAATTCGAAAAGTTTGCTACACATGCAATAAAAAAGAAACAAAAAAGTGTTGCTATTGGATAGTGTTAAAAAAAAATTATTACTTTTTTTGTTATGTGAGAATATTTTTTGTGGTTATAACTACTATTTGTGAATTTGGTGAACAGGGTGACATAACTGCAAGTACTTGCTTGCGAATCAAAGTAAGAACGCTCTTCTTGTTGTTCATCTTCAAAAGCGAATGTATACATATGTTTCGTGGAATCATTCCCAGAAGGTTGGAGAAGTGGTAAATTTGAACCGAAAAGGTATTCTTTCATGACTTGGTAGATTTATTCAGGAAGGGATCCGTTCAAGATTACTTCGGTAACTTTCCGACACTATTTTCGGATTATACATATTTGCCATGGATTCAGGAATTTTCGGAGATAATTTGGGAACTTTTTCAGGATAAATTTGGAACTTTATCGGGATAATTTCGTGATTGTTTCAGACTTTACGGGGATCCTTTTAGGATTTTTTCTACATCATTTTGGAACTTTTTCGGAATCATTTTGGAACATTTTCGGGATCATTTCAGAACCTGTCTAAGATGATTTCGGGATTTTTTGGACTTTATGGGGACCCTTTTGGGATTTTTTCTACATCAAATTAGACATTTTTCGGGATCATTTCAGAACCTGTCTGGGACCATTTCGGAATTGTTTTGGACTTTATGGGGCTCCTTTTGGGACTATTTCTAGATTGTCTACGGGTTTATTTTGCCACTGTTTAAGGATAATTTTGGAAGCATTTCTGGACATTTCCCGTACCATTTTCGGCATTATTTTATATAACTTGGGGTCTACTTCGAGACGATTTGTAAATCTTTACAGTGTCGTTTCAGGAATTTTTCGGAATTATTTTCGAGCATTTCGGAAGGTGTTTGCCGAGGGATTTATACTATGGTACTTTCTCCGACACCCTGTACTGCATTATTTATATGGCTTACAGCTACATTGGCTTCAAAAAATATTTTGCTTGCACATATTTCACCCTTTCGAAAATATGGCAAACAAATCTAGTAAATGTAGACTCCTGGCTCCTCAGCTTTGTTAGATTTTGTGACCCCCAACGGCTCAAAAGTCAAAGTGAGAATGCGAACTATTGTTCAAGTGCTGGTAGAAATTTTTTTTGTAGCATCAGATTTCACACATACATACATACATACATTCTCTATAGAGTTAAAGTCACGCATACTCTCCCATACGCATGCTAGCCGCATTTCCGCACGCATTCATTTGCTTTCTGGTAAGACAAGTGTGCTCCTCGCTCTCTCTTTTATTCCCTTCGAACCTTCAAGACAAGTTGTCGCCACAATGCCTCATAAAGCTTTCGTTGCGTATCCTAGAAAAACCATTTGCAATTCGCTCTACGCCATATTTGCAATGATTTCATAAAAATGTACTGGCGGGGGGGTTACAAGTGGTTTGGGGAGAAGTTTCTCCTGTTTTAAAAAGACGAGCGTCATTGTTACTTTAGCTTAAATGCTTAAACCGCAACGCATGTATGGATGAGCTCTTGTATGCCACATGCGGCACATAAACACATCTTTTTTCGTGTCGCATTACAATTGAATCAGAAGTGACAAGTTTTTGGCGTTCCACATTGATATGTCTTTGATTTTAAGTAGCAAGAAATAAAGCTGAAACATTAAGGATTTTGATGGAGCCAAATAATTTTTTATTGACTTGCGAAATGTCTTCATTTACTTATGTACTTCTTGAAAGTCAAATGAAACGGATGCTGTTGCTTTTGTTATTATTGTAAAAGTGCTATAACACTCAGAGGAAGTTGGGGTAGTGACTGTGAGATTCGGCAAAAATTCGATCCTATCGGATTATGATTAAGAAGATCTGAAGCTTCGAAATTTGATTAATCAAAACGTAGCGTGTTTATACTAAGGATAAGAAAATATGTCGACAAATTAACTGGCTTACAAATTGGGCCAATAGTCTATCTGGATCATTGATAATCAAGTACATTTTTTTGTTATATTTGTAATAATTGATTAATTATGATAATCGAAAATTTTTAGAATAGTCATTCGATTAAGATTAAATATTGTGTTCTATTAAGAGGATTTATTTCGTTTACAAATTTAATCATACGATTAATTAAATTAATCAAAATTTCAATTTGATTACAATTTTTGATCAATTGTCATTAACGAGGATTAATAAATGCCGTTTATGAGAAACAAGGGTGTCCTATATCACTCTTATTCAAGCTCATATCATATACGGAATCAGGCTCATATCGAACGACCATCGCAAGAAGGGAAATATCCTTATTTCGGACACATAAACGAGCTTATAAAGAGCATAAATGCTCCCATTTAGGACTCCTTTCTGACTCATGTATGACTCCTATGGTGTGCTGGGTATAGATAATTTTGTTTTGGATGAATTTATAAAAAAAAAAAAACAAAATTGTTAAATTTTTTAATTTTAATTAATATTGACATATTTAAAGTTTGTTATTAATTCTCGTAAATCGCAATTAATCAAAAAATGTGATCAAAGTGACATTTCGATTGATTTGATTAATCCTAGGATTGAATTTGAAAACGAAATAAATACTTATTAATCGGACACAATATTTAATCTTAATCGATTGATTATTCTAAAAATGTTCGATTATCATAACTAATCTATTAAATTCATAGAGCAGTTTAATATAATTGATTTTTAATTTATTCCAGATATAACAGGTCTGATTTACATGTAGTTTTTTTTCTGGCTCAGGGTCACGACCGCCGGATGAAATGTTTACATTCAGCTGAGTATAGCTCACATAGGCAGATTTAACATGGCCATACTGAACTAACAGCTCTTAAATCAAATGAGTAAGACCATTGAAATTCGACTAAAACAAAAATGACGTCATTCGGTTGAGATTTTCTTCGGAATTTCCACTTAAACATTCTTGTTTCCAATGAATAAATTTCCAAGTCCGCTATATATATAGATATTTATATGTTTTATTCTTACAATTGAATGCTTAACGCTTTCAGTGTGAATAAAACTTACACGAAACTATTTTATTTGTTTGCAGTTGTAAATCGCCAACAGAAATGCCAACAAATTGAGAAATAATTTTGATTGGATGAGCTTCAAGTAAAACTTGCTAAACTTTTAGAAAACCATTTTAAGTAGGACAAAAGAGAACAATCATTGACACTAAGCAGTAAAATTAAAGTGTCAAGACATTAAAGTGACTATTTCTGTGTGCAAGTTACAAACACAATGGAAATAGTTAGATGTGGCGCCTATAAGCTTAAAGCTTTCGGCAGATTTGTACAATGAAATGCCAGCAAATATTAACACAAAAGTATTTGTGGCGAATCTGCAGTGAAATAGCAAACTAAGCAAAAACCAGCAGTAGTGTGCAATTAGAATTTGCTGACTAGTTCCCAACTAGTCCAGAAAGCAATTTCACTTGTACTGAAACAAAAAACAATTTTCATATTCTGGGGTTGAAAAAATAAATACTAGCTAACAATTAAAATTTGCTAACTAGTCCACAACTAGGCCAAAAAGTAACTACACTTGTTTTGTCTTGTACTTACGTCGTGGACAGTTGGAGGCAGTGCTTAGGTATTGCGCTAGCTGTAGTGCTGTTATAAAATGGTTTAGTTCTAGACTAGTTCATTCTCGACTAGTTCGTTTGCTACTAGACTATTCCGATTTGCTGTAGGATAACCAAGCACATTTGTATGTACATATGTGTGCTTGGCCAACTCCTCACTTACGACAATTTCTGTGTGAACAGTTGAGTTATTAACTTGGAAACAAATATGCAATAACCCAGTAGGCCACCGAAGGTGGAAATCATGAATACTTTCAGCCTTACTCTTCACCAGCGGAGCATAACAACTTCCATGACTTTTCCCCATGACTAACGCACGGCGATGGCCGCCCTCGCATGAATGACTTTGTATAGTACAAAAAGGAATGAAGAGTGATCGTTCGGAAATAATCGTGCGTACATGCTAACATAGCTGCCTTTTTCATTTGGTTGTTATGATACATACGTTAGGTGGAAGGAAGGTAAGCTAGTGAGTATACGAACCAGCTCAGTATATAACTCCTTCATACCTGAAAATAGCAGCAGACCTCACTTCACAGCTGCCAGTTTCACGTACTCGTCAGTAGCTCTGACAACACGCGTAATTTTTTTTTATAACATTAGCGCTTACGACCCTTTTTATCACTGAAATCAGGTTTAAAAAAATCAGCAAAATTATATTTTTGTAGCGGTATTTTTCGCAATCATATTTGTTACTGCTTTTGTATCCGACATATTCCTAAAGATGCTGAATTCGTAGCTGCTCACAGCCTTACTTTGTCATCTGATAACTTCGGCTTCTCCTACTTTAAGCTGCTATAGTAAGGTGGAAAATGAGATACTCAAAAATGCCATGACCAGCTAACACATTATAGCAGCACCTGCGATGAACCTAACAAAATCATGCATGCTGGAATGAATAACACAAGTAGGACCTAACGAAAATTCCTGGTGGGAAGTTACTAAGAAATAAATACGAATTTTGTGAGCTCAAGCAAAAGTCCAGAAGACATTTTTGTGGAGGAAAATTGTTTTGTTGACAAAGTGAATGAAATATACATATTTTTGGCTGAAAGTGTATCAAATTCACTACAACGTATGTATGTATGTGTGCGTGTCCATTGGACTTCAGAACAAACTAAAGTGGACATTGGGAGTGTATTTGTAGAACAAATCTTTCATTCTGTTGATTAAATGTGCTTTCTTTTATTATTAACTATTTTTCTTTTTGGTGTGTCGTAAAAATTTAGCTTCGCATTTGTCGTATTTGTAGAAGTTATAAGTAAATATTTTTAGAAATATTAGATTGTACTGGGTGTCGTCTTAGTCTTGGGGAAAGTGAGTTGAATCAGAGAAAAAGTATGTCAGTGGTGGACCCATAGCTAAAGCTTCCAGTGTAACCGATACGAAGGCTTTGCTCTTCACCAAGATTCTACCGAATAATGTTCACATTCTTGCCGGTGTTCGTGTTAAGGAACCAAATAAAAAATGTTACATGCAAATGCAACAACAACGATTTTAGACAGAAAGCTCTACTTTAATTTATGAGCAACACAATTTTGCTTTTTAGTACGAACACACTAACTTTTGACAAACCAAATTTTTCTAAGCACCAGATATCGCTGCTCAGCCAAGATTTTGTTCCTGGAAGCACTGGCATGACAAAAAGTTTAATAATTTTCTTCACAGGTGCTATTTAACCGCGGACTTTTATAAAAGTGAAAGAAAGAAACATACTTTTATTTTCGATCTCTGGCTAAATATTATCATTTTGTCCACTATTTCGCGAACTAATTAAAAGTTTACGCCAACCAGAGACGAGCGTAGTTTTCATTTAATTCATGCAAAAAATATATTTTTTCGATTTTTTTTTAATCTCTCTATTGCCGACCAAAATTTGTATGCAGCATCACTTAATCTACGTTAGAGATAATTTCGTGCAGCCCATTTATTTGAAGATGAGACTCGCATGGAAGCTTTGCACAACTTTCATAGCACGCGTATATACATACATACAAATGATTGACGTGCATTTGGGGGCGTGTGTCAGCCACATATGCTTCTGGGCAGTAGTAATTTGGTGAGAAAAATGATTTTTTTTTACCTTGGGTACTTTTTTAATCTCATGCGGCGTAGTTGGAGAGCACATCAGCATTGAAACAAAGCGGTGAAATTGCTGAAAAAAACAGAACAAAAAAAAGGGGTACAATATTTCTCAAGTCCACCAAGTAACGCCCCGAACGACTCAAAAAGCTTTTAACTCAAAAATACTTTATAGACAAAATCCATGAAATTCTCCATCTTTGATAAGATATTTTGTAGTTTAAACAAAGTCTTTTCTCGCTGAGTAATGGCGCTATTATTGCAGCCTTCATATCTATTACTTAGTATTAATATAAACAGCCCGCTAGTAGCCAAAACTTCAAAACACTGTATTATCGACTTAACTCCTTTTCTTGCTAGTCGTATTTTTTGTCCATTCTAAATGTAGAAAAATGTAAAAAAATGTCCATGAAAATCTCTGCGGTGCATATGATAACCCTGGCAGCTAACAACAGGGTCAGTTGATATGGTAACAAATACATGGAAAAATAAAAACGCCATGATAGTCTAATGCAAATTCATGTACAGGGTGTGTTATAAGTATCGGTATAGACAGGATGCTGAGATTATCATCAGCATTATTTATAGAAAATAGTCTATATTGAATTTACTAACAGCCTACGTAGATTTGTGTGATTTCTATATACATAATAGTAGTGAAATTAAATTGGATATCGTACGACGAAGTAAGAGCGAGCTGTATGTAGTATTTTTAATAATTTCATTTATTCATTTAAGGTAAAGCGAATTCTCTAATAAAAATATGCAAGTCAAAACTCTCTAAAAAATTTACCTCAATTTTGAGACTTTTTTGTTGAGGGTGTTGAGTGAGTTAATTTTTATTTATACAAATTTTTTAAATAACGTTTCTAACCTAACATTCTTCAATTATTTGCTGGCAACAGTGATTGCTTATATAACACTTCCAGCGATAACATGTTTTTCTTATTAAAAAAAAAAAAAGAATTGTTCTATATCCTACGTTTTTTATAAATTGTCAAATATAATTTTCTAACGCTAGGAGTAAACGAATTTGAAACCATAATAGAAAAACAAAATTACTTTTCTCAACAAATAATTAAGGTCGCGGAAAAAACTCATGAAAAGAAACTCCAAACACAAATTTCTAAGAACACAGATAAATTCGGCATCCGATTCAACGACGAATGGTTTATCAACAAAAGTAGTATAGAGGTTCCACAAGAAAGCCAATGGTTACTCTCGCTTGGCAGCAAATTCGCGTTACCAGTCACCAAAGACAATTTTTCTCCAATACACGTTATCGCGGAACTTGAGCAATGCGTACAACGAATAGATGATGATAGAAAGAAAGATGCCACTAGAAGCAATATAGCAACAAAAATAAGCAACTATCACAGAAAATTAAATAACGGTCCTAAAGAAAAATTATTAATAAATACATTTAAAAATACAGAAAAAATTTTAAGAGAACACAAGGATAAGGTGGTTTTAACACAGGCGGATAAAGGAAATAAGACGGTCCTAATGAACAAAACGGAATACGATCAAAAAATTATGCAGCTGCTACGAGACCGAAAAACGTATAAGGTTATAAAGAAGGATCCAACACAGCAGCTGATGAGGAAAAACAATGCTATAATCAACGACTTGGCAAAACAGAAGAAAATTAGCATACGTGAGAAAATACAACTGTCCAGTGCAGCGGCGGTTGCACCGAGGTTGTACGGTCTTCCTAAAATACACAAGGAAAACATGCCACTAAGGCCGATTTCATCGTCTACAAATGTACCCTGCTACAAACTATCCAAATATATAGGAGCTATCTTAAAAAATGTAATATCGGATGAACATAACATCAAGAATGCCTTTCAATTAAAAGACCGTTTAAAAAATATCCGTATAGAAGATGACGAAATATTAGTATCGTTCGACGTAGTCTCACTCTTCACGAATATACCAATACACCTAGCAATACAAACAATAATGAAGCAATGGGCGCAGCTTGAAAAACATACAACAATATCCAAACAACAATTTCAACATATTTTAGAATTCTGCCTACGCGAGAATAACTATTTTTCATATAACTCCAAATTTTATCAGCAAACGTACGGGATGCCCATGGGAAATCCGCTTTCTCCAACCATCGCGGACATAGTATTAGACAAAATACTTGACGACAGCATAGCTGAATTAAAAAATAAAGACATATACATCAAATACATAAACAAGTATGTAGATGATGTATTCGCAATTATTAAATCTAAAGACGCGGAACATATCTTAAAAATATTGAATGCACAACACACGAGCATTAAGTTCACCACGGAGAATGAAAAAGACAACAAAATAGCTTTTCTGGACGTAGAAATAAGTAAGAAAAATAATAATCTTTTAATGAACTGGTATGCAAAATCAATAGCATCGGGACGGTTAATCAATTTTCATTCCAATCACCCCTGGAAGCAAAAAGTTAATACGGTAACAAGCCTAATAAGAAAAGTAGCCTTACTTAGTAATGAAGATTTTATGAAAGAAAATAAGATAAAATTAAAAAACATTTTATTTAAAAATAGCTATCCACATAAACTAATAGACAAATTAATCGAAAACACAATTAACAAAGTCCACACAGAACAAAATAACACACCAGTAAACACTTCCAACAATATAAAATACATCGGCGTACCTTATATACCGGGTCTCACTAATAATCAAACGCTGCATCGACTAATAGAAAATGACAACACCAGGTACGCTCATAGGCCAAATACTACACTCCGGAAAATATTCACCAAAACAAAAGACCCTATTGAGAAAGAACAACAAAGTAATGTCGTTTATCAAATTAAATGCAATGGCCGTGATAATGAGACGTGTGGAAAATTTTACATTGGCACTACTAAACGACAACTGGGTATAAGAATTAATGAGCATAGAAAAGATGCTGAAAATAAAAAAACGACAACGGCTCTAGCGCAGCATTTGACAAAGAGCAACCACGTAGCGGACTTTAACAACACCAAAATATTAGATATAGAAAAAAGAGATAAAACAAGACTGACTCTTGAGAGCATCCGCATACAACAAAACATCGAAAATACTCTTAACTACAAAGATGATATTGACGGACTAAGCAGCGTCTACTCAGCTGTAATAAAAAGAAACAAAAGGAAATAAGTAAACGTCATCGGTAGTTGATAACAAGTAAATACTTAGTAATGTGATATTTGTAATAATTTTAATAATATTAATGTAATTAATTTTACAATTGTAAGTGAAATGTGTTTAAATTTTCATGTTTATTGTCCTGTGATTACTGTTTGTAACAAATGTATTAATTTAGTATACATATCTAATTAAACAGATTCCCCAGATGAAGGCGCGGAGAGCGTCGAAACGCGTAGGGAAAAACAACAACAACTAACTTGTTTTATTTAACCGGCCGTAAATGCTCAACCCAGCAAACATAAATTTAACAAATTGGCCCAACCATATAATAATAATTTTCTAACTTTCGACCATTTTAATACATGTTTTCGAAACAGAGAGTACCAAATTTTCTACAATCGAAAGGAGAAGGGGGCAGCATGGAACTTGAACAACGAATCATTCCACTCGAAACCTTCTTGCATAGTACGAATCAATCGAACGCGCATACATTTTCTTTCGAATATAAGCTAAAGTCCTATTTCTATTCAGTTTATCATATGTATCTTTGAGCAAACATCTGGCCATCTTGCAGTCAGTATTTTTCCAAATGCCATAGTTTTGCCCTACGAAGATATAGGGACATTTTTCCAAGAGATCTTAGTAGAAAATATCCTTAAGGCATCGCTATAAGTTATTTCAAAAATCCCACCGAAAATGTGAGACGTATCAGTACTTTTGGCGAACAGTGTAAGCAACCGCTTGTGTATGAGAGCGTGTGGCATATCTGAATTTCTAAAAAATATATTCATACATATGTTACTCGCCATGGCTACTGATCCAGCAAAACATGCGTTAAGTCGAGGATGAGTATCAGGCGATGGTGAAAATTTCCTATGAAGAGACTAATTCTAACCTTCTATTGCTAGACCAGTACAAACGAACAAGTGAACTACATTGGGATCAATTGTGGTCCACTCTCTTTAGAGATTTCTTGCAGGGTAGCATCATACACAAATTTGCTCTGTTACGATTACGCTTCCTCTTACAGAGTGAAGGAGAAAATAAAAATAAAATTCGAGGTTACAGTTTCACATTTGAATTAAACCCTTTGCTTGAAGCTTTTTTGCAACTTCCTGGGAATATGTAAGCAAATGTGCATAGTTTAAGCTTGACAACGAGAGCTCCCAGTACAGATGTTTGATGTGTGCTCCGTTCATTAAAATTCATTGTGCACTAATTTGCGTTTTATTACCCGAAATCTGTTATTTTTGCTCAAAGTGGCTAACTGAACGAATTTATCACAAACATGTATGGAAAGTTATAAAAAAATTATGTTAGGTAAAACTGAATAAGGAGAGCCTGTCGAGCCCGCCTTCTTCCTATCTTTTAAAACTCTATTCCAACTTCATGCTATTCATGAAAGAGCTCACAGGTTTTTGAAAGCTTTTAAATTGCGAGAACATGCATTGCTATAGAAAGACCTAGTTTTTTCTTTTCCTAGTTTTTTCTAGCTTAACATTCGAATATGATGCACAGAACTATCAACAACACGATATTAAGCTAATATTCGCATCATCCCTAGTCACTTTCATCTTTTTTTTGTAGAACAGTGTAATTACACTAAATTACTTTCTAAACATTTTTAACAGCCTAAGCCGTCATATGACACACAAAAAGGTATTAGAACGTACTTAAATAAGCATTATGGCTTGTTCAAAAACTAATTTACTATGTTTTATGGAACAAAGCTGCTCCTTAACTATCGCAAGTCGTATATTTAAACGCATAATAGCTATCCATATAATCATACCAAATTATAAACTTAATAGAATAAGTAGAGGTGGTGTGAGAGTGCGGTGACGCTTCGAATGACAGTGAAAGTTACAAGCGGAAGGTAATTGTTGTGGCTGGCATGCGGTTTAGAATAGCAGTGAACTCGAGCTGAAGCTGTTGGATTTAATAGAAAATAAATTGCCTTATACCTGTTAGCTTTACAGCTTAGTTTATAGCACGTGAGCTATGGTTTAATTTTTAGTCGGCTTAAGAAAGTGACATTCAAACAGTTTTGGTGTGGTTTGAAACAGAGTTTCGTTTTTGGGGGAGTAAATGACTTGGCAAAAAGTAGTTGGAGGATTGTGATTTGTGTTTTAGTAGCAGTGTCGTGAATACTGAAATATATAGAAAAAAAATTTAAATGCACCTAAAAGTATGCAATGTTAATTTAAAAGCTCATTACGTACCGGTAGATCCATCTATCCAGCAAATAATCGTGTACCTAATCTCTAAAGAGAACGACACACGATTAATCCCTTTAGCCTACAATTAGCTTTAATTCAATATACAAATATATAAGTAAATTTTATATTTCTATAGCATACTTTTAGGATATAAAAGTTCCCGCTTTGGTAGAAATCGATTAAACCTTTCGTTTCCGTTAGTATATAAATAGGTATAATTGTTCTGTTCATAGGACATAGTCAAATGTGAACTGCTTTATCCGTACAAAGTGATCAGTCACATCCTCTTTTGCGACTCATCCCGAATGTATGCTAGACTAACTGAACTATTTCAGTGCAGCTTTAGGGACCAATACTACAAAAGCAATCAAATGTAAAGATACGAAATCCTGGACGGACAGTCACGGTAAATACGATACGAGCCTGGCTTTGCGCAGTTAGGCAGTATGCTTGTTTCTGTAAGCGCTGCATATTTTTAGGCGCAACTGATAGTATTTCAGAAATTTTCAAAACCAAGCTTTCCAATAGTATTTTGTTATTGTTGTTGTTGCTTGAGGAGTCTGCATGAGGATGTTTGCTTGGATAACGTTTCCCCGAATCCTTCAGCCGAAGATCTAGAAGAAAACTACATAAATTCAATTAAATTCAGAGCTTAATTTAAAAGCTTTAGACAAAATGGAAAAACTGTCTAAGCCTTGCTAATACTAGCCAGCTTATTTATGTCACAGACAAAACCTAGTTAGCTTAGCGGTGATAAGCATAGCCTAAATAGCGTATTGTTGTTGTTGCTTTTAAGTTCTTTCCTTCAAACAAAAAAAAAGAAAAAACGCTAGCCGTCTAAAAGTATGCCCCGTCAGCTCTGAGTGACTTGAGTGGTGTTAACATTGCTGTTACATTTCATGCATAAAATTATACACGTAATGTCAGCGTGCAAAGCTCCAAGTGAGTCTATTTCTTCCTACTACAACGAGTCGTGCAATAAATCCTTAAAAAAACTGACATGACACGACAAACCGGATTACAGAGAGCGAGCGCATGAGATTAAACACGCTGCCTTGACAAAGCAAAATAAAACCATCGTACTAATCTTTTTGCATGGGCATAGAATTTGTGAATATTAGTTATGTATGAATGTAGACTTTCATTGGGAAGAGATCTCACATCAGTAAGCGTGTGGCACGTGAGCTGTGCGGTATTGTAAACGTTTGGCTTAAACCGGATGTAATTAGTGTAAAGTGTTTGGCGCTTGGAGGTTGAATGTTGAATGCTGCTAGCTGTCACAAAAGTAGAAGGGAGGAGCAGGGGGGCATAGTTGCATGGACGATATTTGTGCTGCTAAATACATTTGTTAGATAAGCTAGTTGAAGATGGATGGAGAGTTCATGCTCACACTGACCAGCTTACTGCCGTGAAATTTGACCAGATAAATTTTGTGTGGATTAACCTAAATTTCATGAAAGGTCATGTCAGGCATGGGGGGTGTAATATGGATGAAGATATAATTTAATAAGAGCTGTGAAAAGCTTGGAGCTCGTTTGTTTGGAAAAATAAGGTTTGAGTAAAAGTTTATAATTTTGTTTGCTATCTCACAATGACAAGGCTTTTTTTTGAAACGAAAGTCGTTAAGTACTTACTAAAATACGAGTAATTTGTAGCAAATGAAGGATTCGTACTGAGTCATGTAGAAAAAAGCGACACCAAAGCTTAAAGCTCGAATCGCTAAAAAGTTGTTTGTTGTATTTCAAAAGCTTTAAATATTTTTAAACAGTTAAACTTCACGCCAACTTACAGTCGTATTTTGGTTTCTTTGATACTTGAAACAAAACCTTAAAGCTCAAACTATAAGTAGTTTTAAACTTCCTGCCAGATGTTGGTTTCCCTAATCCTCATGGAATCTTGGATGCCCTTGAATTAAGAGAGATGTTATTTACAAGGGCTAAGACTTTAGCACTTAATTCCTGCTCATTTTACAAAAAGCTCCAAAAGCTTCAAGCCATATTTTGTCTTAATCACAGCGTCAACCTAATGAGCGCCATCAAATTTGTCATTCCGTATGTCAGGTGCAAAATGGTTAAGCATTTAATCATTCTTATGATTCATCATCAATCAAACTCTCACTTACCTCTCTACAAAGCTTAGTCCAATTTTTGCCAAATAAGTTAGCCCATGTATGGATGAACCTTGTAGAAACTCCAAAATGAAAGCACGTCCTCTACCAAATATACCCAATCTCATAATACGCGGTTGAGCTCGAAGTCCTCGTTGCATCCATTGACGTGGCCTTCGTAGCCGTGATTGCAATTTTTCGTTTGGCATTAAATGCTGACGCGTTTGCTGATTTTGTGGCGCCTCCATTTCTAATCCCCTAACATTTGAGCGGTAAGTGCTGCGCTCAACGTTCGTTTCATGTGCGTCCATATCAGCTACGGCCTGTGTTAGGTTTACGTCAAAATACTGTGATTTCAAAAAGTGTGGCAACTTTTGACGTGAATTAGTCGTAGGAGCCAAATGCGCCTGTTGATATGGTACGGGCAATGATTGTCGCCATGGCCGACGATAAAGTTGATCGTTTTTTCTGCTGTTCATTGTTGTCCGTTGTGCAAGTGTGGTTGGTCTATGATTGAGTTGTTGTTGCACTTGTTGTTCGTGTGCGAGCAATGAAGCCGTTGAGTTGGTCAATGGTATAGTTGCTGTACTACCACCTGCTGACTCTTCATTAGAAAGCCTATATGATGGCGCGGCATAGTTCCTGCTACCATATTGATTGCTAGCGTGGGTGTCACTGTTGTTGTAGATATTTTGGTTTTTGTTGTTGCGTATGCTGTGACGTGCACGTAGCATAACTCAAATTAGATGAAGGTCCTGTTGTGATATGGAATATGTGGTTTGATGTCGAATCCCTTAAAAGTTCTGAAAATATAAAATATAATTTAAGAACCATCTAAACTAGCTTTCATTTTATTTTATATTTTTATTTTATTTTATTTTATTTTATTTTATTTTATTTTATTTTATTTTATTTTATTTTATTTTATTTTATTTTATTTTATTTTATTTTATTTTATTTTATTTTTATATCAGCAAGCGTCAGCCAAATTAATGACCCTTTTAACCAATCTATCCATCCGTTGATATGTTGTTTTTATTGAAAAATCAGAACCAATTAGATTTTGGGAGGCACATAAGTTCATTTGTTTGCGCCACATTAATTAAGGATCCATTTGAGCTCCACAATTTAATTAACACCAAACATTAAAAGTAATTGTCTGCAACTCCAAAGCAGATGAGCAGCAGCTCCACGGTTCGATGAGATTGTGACCCCTAAGTTCATCCTCATTAACATGACCAGCCCAGACCATTTCAAGGATGAGAAAGCATTGCAGTAAATGGATATTTCTTTGAGTTTAATTCGCTGAAGGACAACTGAAATGTGCAAATCAGTCGTATTGGGCTGCCAAAGTGAAGTGACAGCTTGCATATGAGCTCATTTACCTTTGCGACGATTATCATTACAGCAGAGAGCTTTTACGGCTGCACTTAAAATATATTTCTGATTTCACTTTGCATGTAAACCCTACATCTGCTTGTTGCACTTCCTTGCCCATTGTGCGCCTTTAGCGAGTTGGCGCTTTGTAAAATGTTTTCTTCATTTACTTGCTTGCTTAATTTTCGCTATCAATGACGAGTTAATAAAGCCTTTATGCTGATGGCCAACGTTAATACGCAGCATGCGCTACACTCATTTGTTGGTAATGGACCACAAATGGAAATGCAATACACAAAAACGAAAATTACAAAGGAGCCAATAGCCAATACCAAAATATTTCGAAATTAAAATAAGCGAAAATAAAAATGTTTCATATAAAAATACAGAGTAAAAGTTGAAATGAAAATTGGCTCATGGAACAAAGCAAATGAGGTGGTGAGGATAGGAATTCGGTTAACAGTTTTTAACTATTTTTGTTTGATATCCCTGCGAGAAAAGCCTCAGCCATGCGAGTCCTCGAAACGCACCCTAATAAATCGGAAAAAATATGTGCTTTATATCTAGATAAAACTCCAATAATACAGCTGGTAAGAAGCCATTAAGTTCCATATAATGGTGCAAATTTACATACAGACAGAATGTTTTTAAACAAATTTTGGTCTTAGTTTTATCACCACCATTTTACAGGTCTAGTAAATTTACGATGAAAAAAACGTACACCAAACTTTAGGTTGCACATCTGGCAATATATTAGTGAACATTTCTTTCAATTATATGCAGCGGTTTATGAGTGATGCGCGAACAAACATACATAACGACAGACAAAAATTCTAAATGCTGTTGTTTTGCCTTCTTTGCTTGAATTTTTCTTCAATAATTGTAGTATAATGACAACGGCCTGCTCTAACTTCAGAAAATATTACATAGTGTTATGAATAAATTTTTTGTTTGCCACCACTGTACATCAGGAATAAAATACTTTCAATGGCTAAAATGCATGCCAAACTTTAACTTAATTGGTGAAAATTGCTTTAATTTCTATGCAGCCGATTTTGAGTGATGCGCGAACAAACACAAACAAACAGAGAGAAAAAAATTCTAAAATCCATCTAACTTTTCTTAGTGGGATGTGTAAAGTCCACCAGCTTTTTTTTTGCATATTCACTTAAGTATGCTCATATTGTGAAATTGTATCTGTGAGCATTTTCAGTTTAAGCGTCAATTTTCTTAAAAATATCGCTATCCAAGTTTATGTGCTCGCGCGTTTATGTTTTTTTATTTTGCACGTACTCGTATGTATGTATGTACATAAGTATGTATGTGAGCTCAGGTGTTTGAAGTAGCAGCGTATCCGTCAGTCGTTTATTATCCTGCATTCTCTGTACGTGGAAATGCAAACACAGACTATCAGCTCTTAGCTCTGCTTATGACCATCCCATTTAACATTTAGCTTATTTAAATGCAAATTTAAATGAAATTGTAATCAGTTTAAAGGAGACGTAGGTACCAAAATAATGACGATAGCAGACGAGATATGATGGACACCCAACACGGCACAGTGATTGGCTTAGTGTTGCCAATTCAATGAATTTGGTCAGAGCTTTGAGTTTTCAACATTTTGAACTTAACGCGTAAAATTTAAAAATTAAAAATGTGGAGAAGGATAACTTTTAGAAACAAAGTCAGCCGGAGTTGTAGCCTTAGTTCATAGAAGGGGCATCGTTTATAGCAGTTTCTTGCCATCGTTTGTCTAAGCCATGCCATACTAAAACTCTAGAAAAGTCGTGTCTGTAGATGGGGTCCTTTTTTGAAAATATTTTAGAGTTCACTTCAACCAGTTTTAGAGTTTTTTTTGGGTGGTTTGTTTGAACGCAATGATCTCGAAAACTAAGCATTTGTTGACTTTTTTTTGTCAATTTTAGCTTAATTTATTATCAATTTCAATTACAGATACAGCTAAAAAATTTGTTGGAAAATGTTTGTTTATTTTTGTTTGGTCAAATTTAGCTAAGTTGAATATCTAAAAATTGTTACGAATTTAATTTTTTGAATTTTTCTGTCCGCTCACATACCTTCAATAAAGCTCCAGCAAAGTCAGAATTTTTTTTGAATTTATTTTTGTAAAAATACCGAGGGAGTGTTATAGAGTTATTCTGAAATAATATTCGATTTTTTCGTCGGGCTTTTTATCTATAAAGATGGTATTACGGCGGAGATGGGGTCGATTTGTAGATTTAGAGGCAGATGAGGAATCGATGACAAGGAAGTGGAGATTAAGATGGATACTTATACTAAACTTATGTGAAAGAAAGGGATAGAGCATCGAACAAAAGATGGTGGGGAAAGAGAGCAATGATCAGGAATATGAAAAAAGCAGTCTTGGGGAGTTATCGACTTTCAGAGTAACAACATAACAAGGCGATTTTTAGTTTCAGAAACAAACAAAAAAAAAAGAACAAAAATATATAAACCAACACACTGTTAAACGCTATAAAATAAATATTTTTTCCATGGTCAACTTTTAAACAGCTTGCTGCGTTCTGAATGTCCTTTGATGTTTCAACAAACGTCGCCGCCGAACCTTTGCCGTAGAGTCAATGAGTTGATAGCTCACACGTTGCACCAATAAGGCCACACACGTATTCAAATTACCATAAATACTATTTAAGTACAGTTATACACAAACAAACAAACATACATACATGCCGAGATATAGAGATATATGTAAATCGTTAGGACCATACATGAAGAGTTACTTATTTTAAGCTGAAAATCGAACTGAGTTGATCTGCTTCTGTGGCGATTTAATATACAACACTTTCATACATACATACGTACATGTATACAGATATACACACATACATACGTATTTAATTAAAGTATTGAGCTAAAAGAATAATATAGCATTGGTCATGAAGCTCAGTGTTGGTCATACGAAAGTGTTGCCGATTGGACTGCAACCAGCTCAAGGACATACAATTAATCCTCTCGAAAGAGTGAATGAGTTTAACTATATCAATTTATCAGGATCCTAGCATAACTCTCTTTCAAAAAAAAGAGTAGAAAATTTGATCTTTGACTTGTCTAGAGCGGCTACGAGTAGCTCTATTGTATGCTATTCCCGCAGAAGGATCTGAATAATGTAGAAGTAGGGCAGCGCAGACCGTTGTGATGTCACGTTGACAAACGTTGACCTGACAGGTCATTCAATTTCCTTTCATCAGACACAACTGGGACTCTTTAAGATGTTCAGTCGTAATATTTTTTCTTCAAAGCTCATTTTGGAGCACTGAGTTTCCCACATACACATACATACACAAATAATATCCACTAGTAAGCCTATGGAAAGCAGCATAAAGTAAAATGTGAAAGTAATATTCTGAGAAGGCCTTATATATGTATGCATGTAGGTACAATTAATTGTTTGTAATGGTCCACGCCGGATGAAGAGCTCGGCTTGTACATATGTGCCTTGCGACCACAATGGCTGGTCAACCCATACAAATATTTTTACATACATAGCATGCGTACATACATACATTTGTCTCTCTCTACTTTCACATTAAACGACAGGAAACATAAGAATAATGCACTTTATTAAATGCACAGCAACAACAATAACAAAAATGCTTGCCAAAAAAAATAAAATACTTAAAAAATATGTACAAAATTACTGAAAATAATAAAAAAAACAACAATGGGTTGGAAATTCGCGCCATCTTCTGTATCCGCGTCCGAGATGATACATATTTATAAAAAGGAAAATACTTTGATATGTGAAGTGTAAATATTTTCAATGAATACAATTTCATTTTTTTTTTTAAACTTTTTGCAACTATTGGGTCTGAAGAAGATTAGATGTTACCTCGAGTGTCAAAGATCGATTTCTGAATAATCGATTTTTTTGTCAAAAGATGTGCCGATTTTTGAAAAATCTATTTTGAACGAAATTAATCGATTTCTATTGAATACATTACTCATACTCAACACATATACGATTTATTAATAATCGATTTTTTGTTAAGAGATTATCGATTATTATCGAAAATTATCGATTTTTTTTCTTTATCAAATTTTTTTTGTAACACAAATGCCTATTCGATACATTAATAAAAATATGTTTTTCTTGATAAATATATTAGTAATCGATTTTTTTTGTTATAACAAAAAGTTCTATATGATACATTGATAAAAATATATCTTTTAGAGATAGGTCGATTTGTGAAATATCGATTTTTGACGAAATTGATCTATTTTTGTTTATCAGTATGCTATACCAAAAACGCCTTTTCGATATATGGATTTTTTTGTTAAGAGAATCCATTGATAAAAACCGGTTTTAACAAATTTAATCGATTTTTGTTTACCCAAAACGCTTATTCAATATATTATAATCGTTTTATTTTGTTAGGATAATCGATTGGTGAAAAATCGATTTTAAACGAAATTAATCGATTTTGGTTCACGAATAAATTTTTTATACTTGAAACACCTGTTGCATACATTAATAAAAATATGTTCTGATTATTTAAATAATTATTTTTAGTTGCAAACCATTTTAATAGTAGTTATATATAATAAATAAATATTTTGGTAGAGTAAAAACAATACTAAAAATATGATATAAACATTTTAAATTGAATTAAATTGAAAAATATTAAATTTTCTTTGTACTCAGAACAAAAATACAAATACAACAATTTTTCACTTCGTATAACGTAAGCAAAACTAATTTTCACCCTCTTGACACAGCAAAAAATCACTCCATTTCCAGCCTTACTTTCCTCACCACCACTGTAAACACTTTGCAAGGCGTTTGTGTCTGTTGAAAATAATCTTTTCAACGGATATTAAAGTAAAGCGCATTACCGTTGCACCACTCGTTATTGTGTTGTTGTTGTAGTAAATATCTTATGCTTAAACGTAGCTGTTATTACCTTAGCATTTCCTTTTTGCCACTGCATTTATTATTTTACTGTTTTAATATTTTTCTTTGTTTACTTCCTTTCATATACTTAAATTCACCACTTCATTGTTGTAAAACTTTTATCTGATTTTGGTGTTTTTTTATGTGGGCAATTCTCCATCATGCTCATTGTGTGGATTTGGTGTTGTCTCGTAGACTAAGTAAGTGAGTTGCTGAAGAAATCACTTTTTTAACTTTCTTAACTTCGTGTGGTTTTTAATTTTTTGACGTATCATTAGCCAGCATTGCCATACACGTAAAAGGTGTATTAAATATTTAGAAGCGTTACCATATGAAAAAATGTTAAGTAATACTTCAATGGTGAATAACAATGATTTGTATTTTACTTACAAGTTTTTTAAACAATCCGTATGTTTACACTGCCCTCAAACTGAAACGCGACACTAATTCTAAAACCAACCGCTTGACCAACCATTTTCGATATAATATTTTATTACAATTATACTAACGTAATTGTGCCATTATAAATGTGTTTTGGATAATTTGCTTTGATTTGTTTTTTGTTGCTTCCAAAACTTAAATAATTGAGAACTTAACAGCTGTCACTATAATTGCTCGATTGATTTACCCGATATAGAAATGTGTATCGAGATTTAGAGATATTAGTTACATTGACTGTTACTCACATACCTAAGTAATTAATATACAGCGTGTTCAGTTTCTATATACTTTTTTAAAGTTTTGGAAAGTTTATAGGCTTAAGTGAATACATTTTTAGAAGCGATTTATAAAATGTAGCGGGAATGGGCGTTTTAAATAACTTTAGTATGTATTGGCGAAAATATAAAAAATAAAATTTAATTCATTATTTAAAAAAATTTCGTAGCTAAAAATAAAAAAGCTTTATAAAGCTCTTATAACTCAAAATTTGTATGGAAATGGCATTTAAAAAATTATTTTTTATGAATTGGGTTTTTATGAAGATTTTCTTTGGTTATTTCTGTATATAATAGTATAGTATAAAGATTCACTGAGTTGATTTGACACAAGCTCGTGATCACTGCTGAACAAAATAGTCTTTTTGGTGGGACTACTTCGTTCTTGTTGGGGTTATTTCAGCATACTAGTTTTTGGGATTTTTTCAGCGTAAATTGGGAAATGTTTTAGTGATTATGTTGGAACTTTTTCGGGACCATCTTGTAATACTTTTTCGTAATGAAAAACACACTTCACTCTTATAGATTTCTCTTTCCTCTTTATCATTTTCTTGGCTTTTATAATCTCTGATCCCTTGTTCTTGTACTCTAAATGGTTTCTTGAAATGGTCTCAAATCTTCAAAATTGATGCGGTTATAATTAAATTCAAAATATCTCGATCACAGCACCACCTAGGGACCATTTTTTACAAAACCAATAATAACTTATCAAACACCCTTGTACTATGAATCCATATACTAAATGAATTTCCAGGGCAAGCATTTTCAACGAAGCAAGCCTAAACGCGCCGTCCAACAAAATTACAAAATCATTAACCTTGACCAACAGTTTGCTTCTATTTACAGCAAACAGCTACAAAAACACCATATGTACTTCTTATATGTTACTATATACAATGCTATGTAACGTTATCAGTTTGTATATGACTAGTAAAATCTGACAGCGTTGTCAGCACTGGCCTCAATGCTTAACCACTTGTAACCATTTCTGGCCTTTTCAAATTGCGTAGCGCCACTAAAAGGCATAGCGCCGTTTTTAAAAGCACTCATGTCGCAAGGATATGCTCGAACAAAGCCACAAGCATCAACACTTGATTTCCACTTGTTTTGTTAATGTCAGTGAGAGATAGCAAAACATTTTCGATCAACAAATAAAACGAGAACGGTTTAGGGGGGGGAAAAAATACCAAACTAAGCGGAGCTCAATGGGGCTCTGGTTATAGACGGGTACTTATAGGGTTGTGTTTGGTCTGTAATCTTTTGCAAAGCCTCTATCCGTTCAAGCTCGTGCGCTAATGCGACTCTGCTCGATTAAATGTTCTGACATAATCCCTGTATGATGTTCGTTAGCCAGAGGTAGTTATATTGAAGCATATCGAGCAAAGCAGCATTTACTCTCGCCTAGAGGGACTCCCAATTAGGATGAACTATCCAAGTCGGAAACACTTTAAAGAAATCGAGCTGCGTCTTAAACTAACTCTGACGATTTAATGCTGGCGCAGGCTTTACGCCATTTAAAGGCCTTTCATGGCTTGCCACAAGGATATTGCATTTTTGGAATATTTTTATTTTCCTTTAATGTCCTTTTAAATTTTTATTCACTCGGCTTTTTGTGTTGTTTGTTTGCTGCCACGTTTGTTTTCTTATGTTGCTGCTTGTGCTATGTAAAGAGTAAGAGTGAAAGTAATTGTAAAAGATTCAGAATTGGTGGAGGCTTCGCATGAAGTGGCAGTAAAGATGAAAGCAACAAAAGTGGCGGAAGCTATAGTAACTGGAAGAGGGAATGCGCTTCAAGTGTTGTTCTTTAATTTTGCAAAATGTTTTTGTTGGTTGACAGCACTTTTTTATAGTATTAGGTCAACTTTAAAGAAGTCTTCCAATAAATTGTGAGATAGAGAAGTTTTCAAAAACATTTTGAATTGAAAATAAAAAATCGAGAAAGCGGTTGACATGTCATAATGTCAATGGAATTAATGTCACTGATATTAATTCGCATTTCCAAATTGAACTAATGTTAATGACGTTATTAATATTCATTTATTTTATTTTGAGAATTAACGTCATTGGCATTAATTCACTTTGTAGAAGCGAATTTAAAATTTTTTTTTTCGTTAGAAATAGCACATTTTTTGGCAAAGTGTCATAATGTCAATGGAATTAATGTCACTGACGTTATTTCACTCTTCAAAAACGAATTAGTGTCACATTTTTTGGCAAAGTGTCATAATGTCAATGGAATTAATGTCACTGACGTTATTTCACTCTTCAAAAACGAGTTAGTGTCACTGACATTTTGTAATGCGAATTAATGTCTGTGAAATTAATTCCATTGACATTATGACACGCACCAAAAAATGTGGAATTAACAAAAAAATTATTTTTAATATCGCATTTTAAAATGTGGATTGGAGTCGTTATCAAAAAACAAAAAAAATTATTTTTAATATCGTATTTTAAAATATGGATTGGAGTCGTTATCGAAAAACAAAAAAAAATATTTTTAAAGGTGCTATAAATTCTTTAGGGTGTCCCCTCGAATGTCGAAAAAGGGTAAAAAATAGTTTCGTTATATTTTTGTAAATTTAAAACCGAGCGAATTATCACAAAAAGCGATTTTCTGAATTTTTATTTTTTATTTTTATTTTTACAAAGTAGAAATTCCATGCCCATGCTAAACAATTTTTTTGCAGCTCACGCTAATGCAAATTATTCATTTATTTTACCACATTTCAGCGCTTTTAATTTCAATTCTAACCGCCTTCCTTTACTCTCAGGTGTATGTACTTATTCTTTCAACTTTAAAGTAAAGTTCTCTTAACTCTAAAATTTTTTAAAGCGTCCACAACATTTTCTTAATTCAGGCAACAATTCCCACTTTTATTTAAAATTTTTTGCACTTTCCTGCATTTAGTTCATTTCGCTTTTATACTCGACTATCACTTTGGTTTTCGCTTTTGAGTTGTCAAGTGTTTTCGTTTCATTTTCATTTGATCAACAAAACACCAACAACAAAGTATTTTCCCACTTATAGCCAGCTGTACTATTATACAGGGTGTGTTGAGTCTGTTAGAACCTCAAACTTAGCAGCTGAGTATAAACGTTTTGTATTCCATCGAATTTTGGTTTCCTTCCACGCTCGCTATTTATCTTTAGTAGCATTTGAACCGCAGAATATCGCAAAAACGAGAGCAAGCTTGTGAAAAAGCGAATGCCAAAAGACCATCAATGTCCACTTAGAAACGCTTGTTGACAATATTTTTTATTTACTTTGTGTCACCACTTTTATTGCGGTTGCTGATTTTGTTATTGTCACCTCTACTTCTGTGCTTTTTGTGCTCTTTTAATTCCTCACACCTTGCGGTTTGTTCTTTGTTTTTTTTTTTTTTTTGGCTGTGTTATTGAGTGTCAGCGTTTGTTGGGGTTCCGGAAACTTTGGCTGTTAATGGTTTGATGTATTTTCTATTTGTTTTCAATATGTTCTTCAGTCGTCCTTTTTTTTCATTTTTTCATTTTTTTTTTTTAATTTCTTTCAAACTTTCTTACTTCGTCCTCTTTCTAGCGGACTCACTTGCCGGATGTGAGACCTACTAAATGACGGATATCACCAATCAAACGCTGTTTAATAGTAGATTAGATAGACTTTTTGCTTCATACGTGGGCTGCATACGTAAGTAGCTCGTGCGAGTTATTGAATTTTGGGTAGAAACTTTTGTTGCATGAGAAATTGTGGCGGTTGATATAAACAGCTGAGGGTTTTATCATGTAATTAGGTGTTGAAATAAATAATCGATTTTTTACTGTAATCGATCCTTTACTTTAAACAACTATTTTCTTGTTTATCGATTTTTTGGATCTATTTTTTTTTATGGCAAACATCTATTTTGAGTAAATCCTGTATAAGTTTTACACATTTCAAATCGTTTTTGTAAATTCAACCACCTCTCGGATGAAAAAGTGACTAAAACTATGTTCACACTGCAGCTGAAAACACATAGTTTCGTTAAAGTCGCTTCTAGCTAATCTTGATTCTGTTACGGTAGAACATAACTTTGAGAATTAGTAGCAATTATTTGTTTTAGGTTTACTATTTAAACTCAGCCATGTTAAGAGCCCAGATGTCGTATTGGAAATAGAACTCAGATATGCATTCAAAAAACTTAATTTAGTAATATATTAGCACATAAATGTCAATGCAATAAACAATTGCAGATAAATAGCTGCCAAATGCCAATTTTACAAATATTTCCAAAATTACATTTCAATAAAATTTTCAACAGCTGCAACGGCGACAATTTGGCACTTGAAATGCTATTTAGAGATTTGTAACGCGTATTTGGAAACGAGTATCGATACATGGATGGAGATGAGATCATGAGTAGACACAAGCACATATACCGAGAACTTTATACGTACGTGTAAGAGTTTATGCATGCACATTAGGCGCGTCCAAAAAAAAAAAAAAATATTTTTGTTTTTAATTATTTGATATTGAATATATTGATGATAAAAATACAGTGAAACTAAAAAAAATAAAATGCAATAAAATAAAAAATTATAATATAAAATAAAAAAAAAAAAAATAAAATAAAATAAAATAAAATAAAATAAAACAAAACAAAACAAAATAAAATAAAATAGAATAAAATGAGATAAAGTAAAATAAAATAAAATAAAATAAAATAAAATAAAATAAAATAAAATAAAATAAAATGAAATAAAATAAAATAAAATAAAATAAATTAAAATAAAATAGAATAAAATAAAATAAAAGAAAATGAAATAAAATAAAATAAAATAAAATAAAAATAAAATAAAATAAAATGAAATAAAAAATAAATGTAGTTTTGAAAATTGTAAACTTCTTTAGTTTTTTTATTAACCGCGTCTAATGTAGATATATGCAAATGTGAATACACAAATGTATACATATACCAATACAATACTCATGCACATGTAAATCAATTTGTAAGACCGTATCTATTAATATGTTATGTATTTGGCGAAAGTGCCAACACTTTTAACGCCCCCAACTAACCAGCTAAAGCTTTTGGTCTCTTATCAATTGATAAGTATCTGCAATATGCAAATCCTGCGCTCCACAGAAAACACCAGCTGGCGTTGAAATAGCAAGTCACCCACTTGTCCAACCATTCGCTCACTAAGAGGCGGGAGTGTCTGTGACGATAAATGGTATACATGTATGTGTGTGTGAATATCCTTTATATTGAATACAAAAATCGCAGCATATGTTCGCGTTTAATGTAATCGTTCAGTGCTTGACATTATTTTTAACAATTTCTACTTATGCGACAACTTGCATGGCATGCCAGGGTGTGTGCCATCTACAATAGCCATAGCAATGTTACTCGTTTGTCCAAAATTATAAATAAGAGAATGAGGGGGAAAAAACAATTTTGATGGCAGCTCTACACTTGAAAAAAACATATTTTAGAATAGCACAATTTTTGCCAAAGAATGAACAGCAGAAAAATGAAATTCATGCAAAATAAATGTGTGTGCAAGAGTGCGGAAATGGCAAGTGATTTGCATATGAAATCCTTGCATATGTTTATCTACGAATGTGTGTGTTAGATTTGTCCAAAGGAAACTACGCCAACGACTGGGTCAGCCTCTCAATAACAAAGACAAGTTCAAGTGTTTGCCAGCTTAAGCGCGATGTGAAAATATTAAGCAAGTCATGAGCAGGCGTTACGCTAGACGACAGCTAGTTGCGACAGCCGGAAGTAAGTGGCGCGCTGTCAGGCATTTCCGTTCGCAATTGACAATTGGCATTTGTAGTAACATTTAAAACAGTTACGTTTGAAATTTAGAGGGAAAAGTGGGCATGATTGAGGAAACTAATTTTGAAAATAAAAATGATAATTCGACGACTGAGTGGAGAATTTAAAAAAAAAAAATTATTGAAAAGCACTCTAACTCAGAATTTGTTTGAAGTGATGGCTATCTCAGATTTTTTTTAATATTTGTAATTTTTTTTTAAATCTGATTCAAGAGCTCACAACTAACATGAAAAGGTATTGCCATAAGTTCGCAAAATAAAAAATATAATCAAAAACAATCAAAAGTAATCTTCGAAAGTAGCCAAATTATTTTTTGATTACTTTTTATTATTTTTTCGTAATTTTCATTAATCTTGATTTTTTTTCGTTTATCTGTAATCGTAATCAATTAGTAATCATGCAAATCTGAAAAAAATCGTAATATATTCATTACTTCACCTTTAAAAAAAATCTAATTACTAATTATTATGATAGGTAATCATTACTTACAAGCTTTGTCACAGATTGAGTATCAAAACCTAGATAAATAAAAAATTAATGCATATCCGGCTTTAATCAAATATATGTATATAGAAACAGGGCGCAGTTGCAAAAATTCTAAGGCATGCCGTTTCTCATTAAAATTTAGAAATAGGACATTTCAAAAAAAAAATATTCTTCTGAAGCTTGCTGGTCAAATAGCTCCTTTTTTTGATAGAGAGCGATCTAGCACTAGGACTCTATGTAACAAAAATTTAACATACTTCTTTATCAGTGTACTAAATATCAAAATGATAGCCTTTATAAATTTTTGTTTATATGTCAGCATGTTTGTTCGCGCATCACTCAAAAAAGCTTACATAGAATGGATTAGAATTTTCTTCGACGTTTGGGCCATTATCCAACTATAGTTTAGAATCAATTTTATCAAGCTAATATACTTGCATTTTCTTCTGGCTGTGGACATTCAAGGCCATGTAAGTTTTTTAAAAATTTGTATAACACTCTACAGTTTGAAAGCCAATGAACCAAATTGAATACTTTCGACGACCAAGTTTAGAAAAAAAAACCAAAAGATATAATAGATATGAACTGAACTTTGATGAGTATCTCTAAACAAGTTCAAGGTGGGAATCTAGAAATCGGTATGGGGATATTTGATATCAATACCATACTCAGGGGAAAGGTGGGAGTTCTCGCAAAAGGGGGCGTATCACCTACCATACAAACTTATTTTTTCAGCTTCCAAACTAGCAATACTGACTTGGTCATTATGCATAATTATTAAAATTTTCGCCAATTTCAACCAAATCAAGCCCACTGTCCACTTTCTAACCACAGCTGCTTTCCTTTGTTGACGCCCAGTCGAAAGCGCATTTATGCTAAAATGTCTCAATAATATTTATGGCGACATTTTTTCTTAATAGCCGCGTGACATATGCAAGTATTTTGTTGCGATTTCCGGTTTCCCCCCCACTAGTTTACGTTGACGGGTTGCAGCCAAAGTCCCCACTTACCCGAAGTCTACAAAATTTATGCCCAAAAGCCTTTAGAAAATAAAAAATTGTAGCGCATAAAAATGCCATGCAGGGAAATTGGCAATTTCTACAAATACCCGCCACCTTGGCCGCCAAATCACTTGCCAGCCAGCAGCGTCAGATAATTTGCATTTCCTTTCGCTTATTTAAAGTTTCAATATTGACAGTGAAAGTACATGCAATGAAATTTTCTCTACGTCTGCCTACTTGCTATGCCAAAAAGATTTCATTGTATTTTTTATTCGACTTTGCGACCGATTTTACAATTTCGTTAATAGGTTTTGTACAGACGATTTTCATTTTGTACACTCCACCAATTTACAAAGCCCACTTTTTAAGGCAGCCATTCATGTCAATTTCACACACATGTGACCGTAGCGTTACGTTGCTTTGCGCTTATTTATTGAACTGCTGAGCTGCTATTGAAGGAAAAGCTCAATTATTGCATACTTTTGTGCGCTATACTTTGTCTTCAGTTGCCTTTGCAGGAGTGTGTGGTAGCATTCAAAAGAAAATTAATACGCAAATTCTGTTGTAAATTAATAGCTTTTTTGTATGCGAGAAATTGTTGTTATCCGTTCACATATGTAGGGCTTATGTTTTTAATTACTTTTACGCCTAAATGTATGCTTTCACTTTGTCTGTAACCTAAAATTGCTAAAATTCTTTTTTAATGTTTTTAACTTAGCCCTTTTTTCTACGTGCATGCAGATTTATCTCAATTTTTCACACTCTTACTTGGTTGAAAAAAAAAGTGGCATGCAATATATCAGCAATTTCGCAACCGAACATCATCTGCATACTTTCAGGCGCACATCTTACCTTTGGGAATGAACGAATATTTCATACAAAAATACTTGTTTTTTGCCAAACTCATAACAACTTCACTCCATAATCCAAAAGTACTAACCACAATTCCCAATTGTGCCTCAAACGAAAGTCAATGTAATCCATATGACTTTGTTGTTTCAGTTGGACACCTCTTTCATGTTTTTTTTTACTTTGTCATGGCTCTGTTTTTTGGTTTTTTTTTTGGTAAGTTCAAAACCGCTTTGAGTTGAAATTGTTTTTTGTTTGGAGTCCAATATTTGCTTTATGTTATTACTTCGATTACTCATCTTTGAATTCTAATTTTTTTCCTCTCATCAACTTATTTTTTCATTGTTAGTTTCTATCTTTATGTACACTTGCAACATAGTTCAATTATCTCTATTCCTTGTATCAACATGAAGCGCCTTCTTTACCTACATATTCTTTAAAAAGAAAAATTTGAAGAGACCAAATATAAATTCATATAGAAACCTTTGCTTTTACTTTGGCGTCCAATGATTTTATGACTTTTCTTCTTCAAAGTTTTGTTGTTCGCTGATATAAAACGGACTATCATTTTTGCTTGAAAAACAATTTAGTTTGATAAAATGCTTTACTAAAATGCGCACTACCAACCCTCTTCCCATGAGGACGACATGCTTAAATGAGAATTTATTTTTACACACACACATACACAGGCCAAGATATATGCTCACGCTTAAGGGAGCGAACATTAAGTCACTTATGCTTTTGAACCAGTTTACGAGGAGTGGAGCACATTTAGAACATTTTATGAATTGCTCCATAAATGAGTAAATGGGTATTTGTTTCTATGAATGAATGTACATAGGTTTATATGTACATACATACATATGTATGTATTTATAGCAGTGAAACACGGCACTACTTAGACATATATAAAACCAGCTTAAAACTAGAATTTTTTGACTCCGTTTTTCCATGTGAAATAGTCATATGACTGGATAACATTTTGCAAAGAGCTTCTTTTTATCAAAAACTGAAATTCTACTTAGAAAAAAAATTGTGTTTTCACTTTTTTTTTATACATATTATTTATTAAATTGCCCAACTATTGAAAAAAAAAAATAAAAAATTTTTAGTAAAAAAAAAATGTGAAGAGGAGAAAAGGGAAATTTTAAAAGTAAAAATTATTAAAAACTTTTCAGTCAAAATAAAAAATTTAAGAGGCGAAGACAAAAAATTAAATTTAAGCTTGCCTAACTTTAGAAAAAAAAACATTAAATTAACAAAAAAAAAACACAAAACTAAACAGGAAAAAAGAAAAAATTGTTAGCTTTTTTATATTAATTAATTATTTATTAAATAAAAAAAAATAAATTAATAAATAAAACTCACATTTATACGTAGCAAAAATTGAGATAAAATAGAATTTTAAATATGTAGTTAAAAAAATCCTAGTAGAGCTGTTTTTCAACTAGTTTATAACTGGTTTGTAGCTCTGTGCTCGGCTTCATACTAGCTTTTAGTTAGTTTACACCTAGTTGATTTGTCTTCATGGTTGCATTAGACATAACACCAACACTACCTTTCATACACACACACTCACACACACTTACGGCCAAAAGCTACCAATAACGAGTTCATAATGGCAAGATATTAATTTTATGCGAGTGTTTTTATTTAACATTTCAAAAAGGAGTATAAGAGGTAGTACTACCAAAACGCACATCCATCGCAGTACACAAGCGGAAATGTATTGCATACTTTAAGGCGTATATTTTAAGCTTCAAAAATGAGGGTGGTTTTTTCCCATCATTATTTTGCAAAACTCCCTGAAAGCGAAATTAATCCCAACGGTTGGAGTTTGAGTTATGCAAAAATGTGACAGCAAACGCTTTTGTTCACAAAATTACTTATTGTGTCGATAAGTGCAGTGCAGCGTCAAGAATGTGCTTCAGTTGAATTTAATGTTCAAAATTTTTTATTTTTTTAAATTTTTTTTTTTCGTATCAAGCTTCCTTTTCCTTTGTAATACTCTTACCACTTTTACTTTGTATGCATTTCTGTTAATATATTAACGCATCACTTTACTCCAGTGGTATTCATTGCTTGAAAACACTTCATGTGATACACTCTCACATATGCTAATCTGCCTAAAAGTATGCAATTACATGTACGCCAAAGAGATTTTCAAAAAATTATCGAAAGCACTTTAAAGCTTTGATGAATTCGAACATTGTATGCAAAACCATCGTTATGATCATTGTAATTATGCAAATAAATTAAGAAATGTGTATTTTGTTTAAAAGAAAGTAGGCAGTGTTCATACCCCCTAAAAGTATGCAGTACTGGAGTGAAATTCATTTATAAATCAAATACAAATAAATTCATGTCAGAAAATCTAATCGCCTATTATACATTTCTAGAAATCTGTTTTGGTTCTACACAGAGAATGTACCTTGACTGCTGAGTTCTTTGGGATCTTGTTGAGTCAGCCTTAATCTAACCAACAGATGGCGCTAGTGTTGAGTTACTGTGATAATTGTATTTGCATTTGTGGCTTCGATCTTTTTACCACACTTTATTGTTACAAGACGCTAAGTTGGACCTTTCCACTGCGGATTGGGGTGTGGTGAAATTCTTCTGGTATGGCATCTCCCAAGAAACCCCAAGACCGAATTTGTGACGAGTGAAAGCACTTGAGAAATACTTCCCGTTCCGCCACCAGTAGTAAGAGAAAAGCCAGATTAAATTAATTGAAAAACTCACTTTAGGATCGCAGTGGGGGAGCCACAGAAAAGAAAGAATTACTCGAACTTACAACTGTTGGACTCCATTCCACATCTTCCTAGTTCATAGCCGTCAGAGGCACAGTCGTTGCTCTAATTTATTGAAGAACTTAAAGG
Organism: Sphenella marginata; assembly: GCA_951509765.1. NCBI lineage: Eukaryota > Metazoa > Arthropoda > Insecta > Diptera > Tephritidae > Sphenella > Sphenella marginata. The sequence continues at coordinate 65,107,296 of OX608083.1, forward strand.
TCCACAATATAAAAAGAAAACCCACAAATTGTCATCAAAATCGCGAGTGACTAAAAATCACTTTAGAGTGCGCGAGAGCATAAATATGGAAACAAATGTGAACATATGCAAATTTCTTAAAGTACAGACACGCGACTGAACAAGGACTTCAATATGTGTATGAATTTTAGAACAACAACAACCCCTGTCGACAATAACATCACCACCAATCTCATCAGCTTAATAGAAAACAAGCACTCATATGTACCCTCTCACTCTCTCTCACATTGACTTGAGTACTCATTCACTTAAGCATTGCACGTGTTTTGTATGTATGTGAGCCTTCATTATGCGCGACTTGTTGCCAACAAATGCGAATAAGAGCAACAACACCAGCAAGCGCATGAAGAAGTGCAATATCAATGAACACAAAATGTAGAAAGTGTCGTCGTTGCTGTGTAAATGTCGCTTACGACTGATTTTCATTGTCATTGTTTTTGGTGTTTTTTGTGCTCTTCTTGTTGCTATACTTGCTGACTACACTTGAGAGTTGACTTTTAATACCTGCTCAGTGCAATGCATTCAGAGCATCAATCTGATCGTGCACAGCTAACCAAATTGTGGGAGTAAGTGTCTATTCGGAGTTGACAAACGTATATTTCTCAAAGCATTTTTCTTAGAAATGAGGTGGTTTAAGAGAAAAAAACTAGAATATAAAAACTATAAAATAATCCGAAATTACTCCGATTTGAAGTTGAGTGTTTTCTTGACTCTTTTTATTTGAACTTCGAAGTCGTCTCGGACTTATATTGGAGTTTTATGACATTTTTTTGGTTTGTTTTTGAGTTTTTTAAGACACTTTTTTCCTACATTTTAATGGGTCCTTTTTGGATTTAATCAAAAGATTCCGTGTATCTTCAAAAAAAGTTAGCACCTCCTTTCGCTAAATATTTCCGAGCGCTCCACCTGTGGTTAGCTGGGTAGTATTTCGTATGAGCGTGAGTGTGTGTGTATTTGAGAGTGCACCCACGTTCGTGAAATTCATTTGAAGTGTTTATTAAAAATGCATTTTATTCATTTCGAGGAAAAGTCGCCGTCATCAGCTATGTCATCTAACGAGTGTAATTGTTATGACGGCTTTGTTTGTTTTTTGGAGGGTGATTTTGAATTCAAGACTTTTGATCAAATGAACTCTTTTGTATTAAATCAAATATGTATCTGTTGTAACAGAAAGAGTCTCAAGCTTTTAGGTAAATTAAGGATAATATGTTAACATTTTATGATTGATGAAACGATAAGGATTTGAGACCTAGCGAAATCTATGGTTCACTTCCAAATTTAATAAAATATTTGAGTGTTTATTAAGAGTCTTGGTTGCTACCTTAAAGTGGCTCGCAAGGTGGCCAAATTCTTAAAAGCTTTTAAACTATCTAGATTGCAGCGCCGCATAGCGGAATTTCCACCTATGTATATACTATAGCGTTCTGAGCCATGTTCTCAGTTTCAAGTCTCGAGCTCAACAGAAAAATACGTAGAGATCGTACGAAGAGGTTAGTAGGTATCTGAGTTCACGAGCCGCCTCATGGACATTTTCAGCTCAATCGAGTCAGCGATCAGATCAGGGCTACAAATAATTTTGGTATAACTACTAATGGGTCTTTCTCTTATACTTCTTTTACTTGTAAGCGTCAGCGCAAAGTTATAATAACATGAAAGCTATAAAAATAGTCCCAGTGGACAAAAAAACTGTAGACGAAGCTATGTTAAGATGATGAATGAAGGTGGAAAGAAAGTGAATGCAAACAAATTACCGAAACAAACAAAATAACTAAATATAAATTTTTTATTTGTTTTCAAACGATTTAACATTAGCATCTACAATGTTGACTCAGCGAAAAAAAAGCCAAAGAAACGTTGACTCTTTTATTGCGCTAGCCGCCAGTAACTCATCCGCTTTTGTAGCTTTTGAGTTACAACTGTTTGCTTGCTTTGGTTTCTTACTGATTTTGCAATATTTATGATTGGCAATTTATTATTCATCAGCTGATGAAGCGAGCGCAAAAATCGTTCCCCCCCAGCCGTGAGCAATAAAACAAAAATATATCGATTTAGCACAAAATCTGCTTGTAAGTAAATGTATTTAATATGCATAGCGAGAAGAGTGACAGGAGGAGTTTAAAAGCTTTTTGGGGTCTATGACTGGTGGCACAATGATGCTGCCAGCGTTTTGTTTAGCAAACAAAGTATCTAACATTCGAGAAGGTTGCACTTAATTTGATTAACATACACAATGCTTTTGAAAATAACAAAAAGAAAACAATAATAGCTAGAAAAACAATGGAGGGGATACAAATTACAAGAACAATCAAGTCATAGACAATCCACCACTTTCTGCAAATAAACAAACAAAAAAATCGATCATAAAAGTATTTCGTTTGAAGGGCCTTCGATTTCAATGCTTCCCAAAGTGTAAGCTGGAAAGAGAAATTTGCAAAAGTTGGTTATGAAAAAAGAAGAAACTGAAATAGTTGAAAACGATAATCGTTTGAGATATTGAAAACATAAAGCAAAACCAATAAATGCGGAGACAGGATAAAAATGTATAAAAAAAGGAAATTTCATTGAGGCGCGTTTGGGTTGTGCAGCTCAAAGCACGCAATAAAACAATCAATCTCATGCTGCTCTCAAGAAAAAGATGCATAAAGAAACATAAACAACAGAAATTACGGAAAACAGACACCCATCATCAGGGCTTGAATCATTTCGATATTTAAATTGTTGCACATATTTCATATTGCATACTTCAAGGCGCAGCAGATGCCAGTCAGGTTTCTTCTGATGAGATTTCAACTCTCTGACACCTTCACATCACATCGAATAATTTTGCTTCATTTTATTGCCATTGCTGTTGATTTGGCTCACATTGCTGTTGATTTCTTTACCGTTACCATCTTCTTGTAAGTGCAAGTGCGTAAACACACAGACGGAGATAATGAAAAATTGCAAAATGATTGCGTAGACAAGTGGGAGAGTGGATGTTAAATAAGAAAAGCGTATTGAATTGGTATATCATTCGTAACATTTGTACAGGCAAATTGAACTGTGAAGCTGTTAATGTAAGCTCAAAAAGTAAATAACCCAGTAAATATAGTGGATTGCAAAGGATTATTTACTTAGTAAAAGCTGGAATTTTAATTACAAAAATGTACTCAAAGGTGCAAATTTGAAAATAAAATAAAATAAAATAAAATAAAATAAAATAAAATAAAATAAAATGAAATAAAATAAAATAAAATAAAATAAAATAAAATAAAATAAAATAAAATAAAATAAAATAAAATAAAATAAAATAAAATAAAATAAAATAAAATAAAATAAAATAAAATAAAATAAAATAAAATAAAATAAAATAAAATAAAATAAAATAAAATAAAATAAAATAAAATAAAATAAAATAAAATAAAATAAAATAAAATAAAATAAAATAAAATAAAATAAAATAAAATGAAATAAAATAAAATAAAATGAAATGGAAACGAATGAAAAAAAAAAATTTATATAAACAAAAATAAATTTGTATTTATATGTTTATATATTTGTTGTAAGTTTGAGTAAACTAAAAATCAAATGGTTTACTGTGCAATCAATCGCTTTTGAAACACAGCTTAATAAATGCAAAATTTAAATGAACTGAAAAATGATTTGCAAGATAACTATTAACAACTGCATATACAGTAAACATAAAACAAAAAAAACAACAACAACATAACTTATCATAAGACACTAACAATAGAAATGAAGTCGAAGCGGAAAAGGAAGAAAAGAACAAATACACTTGCAATGAACTGAACGCAATCAAATGGAAAATATTATCGCCAGTAAATGAAAATGAAACGAAAACAAACAACGAAGAAGTAAGCAATTTGAATATTGAAACTCGATACAAAGATGCAAAAAAAAAAGAATAAGAAAAAAAGAAAGATACATAAAGAGTACACACAAATGAATGAATTGAACGCGGACAGAATTGCGAGCGATTGCATATGAAAATGCATGTGAAGTGCAATTGATGGCAAATTGTAGGGCAATTACTGGAAGTTGGCAGCAAGTGAAATGAAATTAAATGAAATGTGTAACAAAAGAAATATGTACAATGCAAAGCTCTATAGCACAGAATTGTGTTTGTGCATGTGTGAGTGAAGCAAGCAATTTTATGAAGAACATTTAACAAAAGTTTGAAGGAAAGAAGGATTTACGGTGAATTGTTAAGTAAATTGCCGCTAGCAAAAAATATTGGAATACGAATGAGAGTTGACTTAAAATTGAAATTTTTTAGAGAAATAATTGTCCTAATTAAATATCTAAGATCAGCTTCATTTAGCTTTTGTATAGACACGAACGAAATGGATTTCGATTATTTTTGGTTTAAGGTGTCACTTATTTGTACTTAAGAAATGTGGGAACAAAGGCGCTGTCAATCCTGATAGGTGTTAAGTTGGACTGTTAAGGCCCAATTTGCTACTCGACGTTGGATTTTAGTCATCTTAAAATAGCGATGACCGTCAATAAACATGTGAAATATTCGAAGCTAAAAGTAAGCCAAAAGCAAAAAAAAAAAAAAAAATTACAAACATTTTTTTCTTTTCTTAAAAACCAATTCAAAGCTCACAGTGCAATTCTATACAGACTCCACCACCTTCGTCTAGCAAACAAACACCTAAATTTGCCTCTTTTGTGTAATTTATGAAAATCGAATTTTCACACTAAAAATTTATTACTGAGCTTAGCTTTAAAGTATTCACGCATTTACTTTTACAAACAGTTTATGTAAATAAATTTTACCTACTTTTGGCAGCTTTACACGCATAAAGCCACTCGAAAAATGTTCTACCAACACTTTGTGCCTTCCTGCGCATCAAATAAACATTATAAATTACCGTAATTTTTCAAATCCTTGTAGCTTTACACCAAAGTGGTGCATACAAGCAGCTATTTACATATATATTTAGAGTACAACATTCGATGTTAGAGAAGGAGTACTCACACACATATACACTCATATGCATATGTATGTGCGTAGTTCAGCGCGTGTTTGTAAATTATTGCGCACGTACTTAGCAAACGCCGCGTATGAAGTAACAAGCAACATAAAAAAAAAATAAAAGGAGATACAACATTAGCATATTTTTGGGAGTAAATGCGAAAATATACATATGTACATATATTATTGCTGTGAAATGGATGAAGGTTTGTAAAAGCACATAAAAACAATAACAACAAATATTGTTAAAACAAATTCTTAATATAGTATAAACAATATAAGTTTCCTCATATATAAATATGTGGGTATTTCCATGTGAAATGGTCATTTAGTTGAAGCGACCTTTTAGGATTTGAATTAAATTTGTTGAAGAGTTTCTTTCTATCTTAAAATAATGTTCAGCCAAAGAACAAAAAATAAAAAAATTTTCTTGTCAAGTTAACAAATTTAAAAAGTTTATAATTTTTTTCAAAGTTAATAAATTTAAAAATTTAAAATTTTAATTTTTAAAGTAAACAAATCTGAAAAATTAATTTTTTTTTTTTTTAATTTTAAATTTTATTTTTTAGAGTAAACAGATTTGAAAAATTAAATTTTTTTTAAGTTGCAGTGATTAACTAGATTTTGTGTTTAACTAATTGAAATCGATTAAAAAGTTAAAGAAAGAAATTTGAAAAAAAAAAAAATGTAAAACGGCATATTTTTAAAAAAAGAGTTTTAATAAAAAAAATTTATAAAATTTCGAAAACAAGAAAAACATCGAAGAAAGGAAAATTTTAAAAAACTTGAAAAATATTTTTTCCTTGGCATGGCAAAACCCATATCCATCCACATGTGGGCCTTGCACAATAAGTAGAGAAACTACGAGAAAAAAAGCCATTTAAACTTGATAGATTGCTCAAGTGTATGGCCACGGCAAAAGCAGAAGACAACTGGCAACGCGAAATGGCAATGAACGTAAAATAGAAATTTTGGTGCACGAGCGCCACGCTGGGTGGGTGTTTCTTATGGGAAGAATATTTTTTAGTGAAACATGATTTTGGTTGCTTATTGATGCCATCGCAATAACCGTGTGTTAGCGGAGTAAAAAGCTTCTAAATTTTGTAACTGGCTCAAAAGTTCATTTTTCTAAATGTATTGAAGCTTTACATAAATTACGGCAGTTAAAAGGCTGAGCTAGTGACTTTAGATATAATAAAAAAAATTGCAAGACAAATTTTTAGATATAAAATTTTAGAAAATTAAGATTTCCCAAATTCAAAAAATATTTCGAAAAAAATGTATTTTAAGTTTCCTGAAATTTTTTTTTTTACAATTTTCAAATTTCTATTCGAGTTGCATTGATGAAACACAAAACTTCTCAACTTTGATGATGGACCCTTTTTTAATAGTAGTGGAATGCAAAAAACAAAAATGTACAATAAAAAATAAAAGAAAAAAATTGATGAATATTTTTATTTTTATACTAGTTTACTAATCAACTAAATAGTAAGTTAAGAAATTTAATAAAAAAATTTTGAAAAAAAACAATTCAAATTCCCTATTTTTTAAAATTAAATACATACCTAATAACCTTCTGAAAAAAAACTAAATGTAATGGGGAACGTAACTTTATTAGATTTTAAAAATATACAATTTTTTAAAAGTAGAAATTAAATTTTTTTTAAATTTTTTTTTTACTGCCTTAACATCTCAATACATCCCACTGTAGTTGCCCACCGCATTCCATGGCTAAAGTGAGAATTGTGCTTTCGGTGTGCTACTCTTCGCTGTCTCCTCAGTTTGGTTGCTTTTTGTTCTTTGTTTCTTCGTCTTTTTCTTTCAACTTTCTTTGGTGAATAGTAAGAAGACGCATATTGCTATGTGGCAACCGAACTTTTTGCGTAAGTGTGCGTTGGTGCTTGTACAAATTTAATACGAAATTTGCTTTCAATATATTTTATGGTGTGTGCCGAGTAATCTAGAAGAACTCGTGTGTTTTTAAATTGAGCGCGTGTATATTAGTGGAAGCAAATTTGAATTTAAGTATAAACACGTGCAGTCATAGCGCTGAACAGTTGGTGATAAAAGTATGCATACAATTTAAAAGAGTGCAATTTAGAAGGGAAAGAGGATGCGATTGGATGATTTAAACAAATAAATTAAAAACAAAATATAACAATAAAGCAAAAAAATGTATTTTTTTTATAATTATTAAAATTATGGTGGAACCTCGTTCCTTCTGCATTGCTGTCCAAGTAACAAAGAGTTAAAAATTATAATTTTTTCAAAATTTAAGAAAATGAAAAAAAAAATTTTGAAAAAACGTTTAAAAACTATAAAAAAGATTAAACAAAATATGAAAACTTAAAAAAAATATTTTTTTTTTATTTAAAAATATGAAATAAGATTATGGTGGGACCTCGTTCTAGTTGCATTATAATTTTTTTAAATTTAGAAAATTGAAGAAAAATATTTAGAAAAAAATTTTAAATAAAAAAAAAATGTAAGTGAAAAGTTCAAAAAAAATTTACATAATGTAACAAAAACCGTTTTAAAATCTGACTCCAGTTTCGTTCTACCTAACCTAAAACATCTTTCAGTTATTTTATGTGTTCGAAGAACAATTTATTTGAATTCCTTCTAAACACCCAACTTTTCTGGTACACTGTATGTCGCTACTAGTAAATATCAAAAAAAGAAATTTTGAAGCCCCTCATACTCCTTCGATCGAAATTGTGTAAAATGAGCTTGTATCCTCACAGCGGGCGTTAGCTGTACAATTTATAAAATAAATTCACTATTGATACGTTCCACCCACATGTCTGTTTGCTGATTTACTGTTAACTTATGAGTAAAGAACAACAACAACGTAACGCACCTTATCACGCAGAGAGTTAAGAAATGTGAAAAATTTGAAATCGCTGAGGTATAAGCCCAAAAGAAGTGGAGGTGTTTTAACTAAAAAAGAAGAAGACTATGATAAAACATTTTGCGGTTTCATGTTTTTCATGTAATGCAGATAAAAAGTGTGAAACGAATTAGAATTTTTTGCAATTTTGAATAGGGTTGAATTTCCGCATTCGATGTGCGATTAAATAAATTGCTTAACAATAAATAAAATAAATAAGGAATATAATAAAAAAACGGCGTTTGTAGGAAAAAAAAAAAATTTGAAAAATTTAACAAAATGCAAATTACGCATATTTATTATACATATGTATATACAATGGCGAGTAAAAAAATGTAAGTCAAACCCTTCTCATTTGATGGACAGCAAATGTAATGCATAATTCAAAATATTTTTAAAACAATTTTAAACCTGCTTGAGTTAGAAATCTGAATTAAATTGCCAAGAGTGCTTCATATTTCAAAGTGTAATTTTAAATGAAATTAGCATGCAAATCTTCGAATGTAAACTCTGTTAAAGGAATTTCGAAAAGCACTCAATATCTTTAAGCGGAACATTTATCTATAAACAATAATACATTTTTGATGAATTTTGATTTTTTATATTTAACATAAGGTGGATTGAACTTCACGCAATTAAACATAAAAAAAATAAAATAAAAAATCATAATAAAATCCAAACAATTTGGTTACACTGCTTTTTTTACACCCACCACTGTGTGTGCCAACAAACGTGCATATGAAATTACGCTACTGTCAAAGCAAAAATAACGATAAAGCATAAAATATATAAATTTCCATAATCTTTGTCATGCATGCAAACAACAACAACAGCAATATTATGCGTATAATAAATACAATTACCAAAAACAAAAAACACTGATGGGAAATAAGTATAAGTTAACAAAATCATATCAATTTTCAGTAAATGTAAAAAATTCAATTTCTTTGACATCAAAAGAGTGGTGTGATATTCGAACACTTTCGAAAATTCTGTTGAGCATAAGTGATGTTGTCATCGGAAGGGTTCGCTTACATGTAAAAGGAGAGGTGCAAAAAGAAAATTTGAAGAAATCTAATTTTGATAGCGTGAAAATTTAGAAAGTAAACAAATTGTTCTGCATTTTGAGTTAGTGATATAAAAGTTCTCCATATTAGAATTCAAGGTAGCAGCTATGAGAGTGCATGAGAGAATAGCGCAACTGAAGCGATTTCTTATTAGACTTCAGAATTATCTTGTTAAAATCGATTATATACCTATCTCCCTTTTCCAACTTATTGTGAATTTCCCTCTCCGTCATTGTAGCTATGTATGTATATATTTAACTCTTTGTCTGTGTGTTCAGTTCACATGCATGTCAAAAGATGAATATCTAAAATGTCATAACTCTCATGAGAACTACTCAAAACTTTTTCCGATGAACTTTTTTGCTTTTGGAGTTCCGCTTTATCATTCAATTAATGGTTGTTGTTGGACGTTGCTGCTTCACTTTTGGCGCTTTGTTGTTGTTACGAACACTAATAGCAATTTACTCAGATAAAAATTGTTAATTTTGAGCCAAACCATCAAAAGCCTATAAATATTGAAAAGATAAAAGTTTCGGGTTTGACAGGATGATATTTTGGAAAATGAGTGGAGTGTCGATAGTGGGCTGATAAATGTGCTCAGCGGTGATTCATGTGGGTTAAAAATGTTTTCAGCACCATCATTGTGCTACCACCAGTTCAGCACACAAAGTCCAAAGATAAAAAAATTCAAATTATAAAATAATTTTACTCAACTATATTTTGAAGAACACCACCACCAACTCAAAACATTTTAATTCTACATTCTATACAACAACTATTTATATTCATTGCTTTTAATACCGGAAACTACGTTAAATAGCAAATACGAAAGTATTTAAATTTATTTAAATAACAAACTAACCAACACATGCAAAGTATAAATTTGCAGTTTCTTAATGCTTTTACGAGTAGTTTTCAGACGAAAATGCACTCACTTGAAAGTGTTTCTGGTATGCTTACTTAGCTTCCTCTCTTTTGAAGTTCTTTTATTTACTACTTTTGTCTATAATAAGAGAAATAAGCTCAATAGTTTGAAGCTTTCCATTTAAGTGTTTGTGTGTATGTGTGTTTATTAATACCCAGTAGTAAGTTGATTTGTTAGACATTCAAATCTCGATGTGTTTGTAGCAGAAGCTTATCAGTTATGCTAATGGAAAACATTTATTTTATTTTATTTTATTTTGTTTTATTTTATTTTATTTTATTTTATTTTATTTTATTTTATTTTATTTTATTTTATTTTATTTTATTTTATTTTATTTTATTTTATTTTATTTTATTTTATTTTATTTTATTTTATTTTATTTTATTTTATTTTATTTTATTTTATTTTATTTTATTTTATTTTATTTTATTTTATTTTATTTTATTTTATTTTATTTTATTTTATTTTATTTTATTTTATTTTATTTTATTTTATTTTATTTTATAAAATTTTTTTTTTTTTTTTATACATGATCTTTTTAGTAGTGGGTCTACACTAAATATTTAAGGGCATGTGTGCCTCTTTTCTGCCGTTTCAGTTGCAGCGCATATGTCTTGCATACTGTTAGGAAACCCATATACTTTATATGTGAAACTGTGCAATTATTCACTGGCAGAGTCACGAGTAGCAAATAAATACTTCGTACGAATAGCACACATTGCATACGTTTTCTTAAACGTATTCCTCCTATACTTCCATTTTTTTTCCGACTTCTTGGTACTCTTACTTTTTCTGCTTCTTGCTGTTTGCTATTTGATATTCAAAACAAACAAAAAATGCTCACTTCTTGTGTGCTTCCTTTTAGTTTCACATAGTTTCACTGCTGTTGTGCGACTTTTCGTATTGTCTTTCAGCAAAAGTTTATTACTTCTTTATATTTGTTTTATTGCGCTACTTAGAGTGGAAGTATTGTTTGGTTTATTTGTTTTGCTTTTTGTTCGTCTTTGCACGCTTGCACTTCGCCGATTGCACAGCTGTTCGTTTTTATATTTGTGTTGCAATGCGGAAGTTGCAGATTCGCAAGAGTTTCTTTGTTGTTGTGTGGGACGCTTGCTTAATGCAAATATGATTTTCAAGAAATACAAATTTCTTTCTTTTCAGTGGGGTGGTAAGAATAAAAATAGTTCCAAAATATGTTTTTTATAAAAATTCTGCTAAAAACTTTTGCAGATTTTGATGACCATTTTTCAAAGCTTAAAAAATTAGCTGAACTTTCTTTTTAGTCGCTATATTTTAAATGAAAATTATTAGAAGCACAACTTCTTCTTATTTCGTCGAACAATTTCCACTTTCACTACTATTATATTGAACACAACTGTAGGTAGTCTTGATTACAGCCACTCGTGTGAAACTTCCGCATTCGTTTTGCCTATATTTACTTATATTTCTATTCTCTTCTAAGTTTCTTTAGATTATTGTTATTCATAAAATACTTGTAGGTATCTCTAGCAGTCTTTTGTATGTGTAAATACATTTCAAGAAAATTTAGTTCCTCATAAATTTATTTTTACTTAGCTCACATCCTCACATCCTCCCAACTGCTATTTACTTTCTATGCAACTATGTTTATTAACCATCCACATGCATTTCCTCCCAAACATAAACAGCAACAATAAAAACAAATACAATACAACGGCATGCAACTAATGATAATGGTTTAGTGGTTATCGTGTTGCACCATCAATGTGGTTTTGGCTGAAAGTTTTTCGTTCTTCACATAGGTAAAAGGAGCGGCGTGCGAAAAACGAAAGAAGGTGCTGTTGTAGAAAGCGCTTTAAATTTTGCTAAGGAATTTTGTGAGCTCAAAAGAAACTTTCTGTAGAAGTAAGAAGCAACACTTTTTTTCACTGAGGAAATAGTTTTTACAACCTTTCTTACTTTACGTTTCTCCAGATCCCAGCTACACTTAGTTTCAATATACATATCTTCAACAAATATTTGAGCTAATCCAATCATTTTTCACATTACTCTCCAACTCGATGAAACCTTAAATACACTTTCCAAGCAGTCACTTCTACTTACAATTCCCATCAATCGTCTAACAATTTGCAATTGGCTATCTTTTCAATGCAAACATATGTTTTTATATTTGTCCGAAAGCTCAGAAGACAAATTAGGTGTTTGGATTTAATAAAATGTTTCATTTGACATTTCTTGGGCTTATTGAAAAATCGTTAGCTATAAAATAAATAATATGACAAAGCAGTAGCTTTTTTGATGCAATCATCAATTATCCGAAGCATATTTCTTGTGGCCAATGAAAGGAGGTCAGTGTGTGTGTGGCGAAAAGAGTAAGCGTTGAAAGCTTATTTGTACTTTTGCCTTTGCTGCTTCTATTCCAGCATTTGTTTTTGCTTTGCTTGTGCCATTTTTCTTTGGCTTTTATCATGTTTTGCTTTTTATACACGCCTGACATAACCTCTAATATAAATATCATTTATATCAATTTAAATAATGACCATTCAATGTATTTATTTCGCCTTTTAACAAGCCATCCTTTATGTTACTCATACGACGCGTCGTACCCAAAGTTTTACTTTAATGCGTCTTATACCCTTATTTGTTGGCTGATACTCAATGTTAATGCTTGCGGTGGTAATATGTAGAATTGTTGGCTAAAGCTTGCTGTGTGTGCACATTAGGGTGTGGCAGGGTTTTTTCTTTCAGCAGTTTGTCCTTTATAAAAAAAAAATTTGTAATTTAAAATTTACAAAATTTGAAAAAAATTTACTTCAAATGTTTTGTAATTTCAAAATTTAAATTTTTGTTGTTTTGTAAAGTTTAATTTTTAATATTTCGAAAACTAACTAAGTTAGAAAAATAATATAAGGGGGATACATACATATGTACATATGTATATCGGGTTAAAAAAAAAATTCTGAAAAAAAGGTATACCTTTTAATGTGAAAAATTTAAATTTTTTGTTCAAAAGTTGTGCAATTGCAAAATTTCCATTTGTTTTTGGGTTTCTTAATAATTTTTTATTAATTATTAAAATTTTTGTAAAGGAAAAATTTAGAGACAACCGCCATAGCTTTTCTTATATGTAGATCCATTTCGAAAGTTGCTAACTTCACTCATCAGAGAAATGTTTAAGTAAAAATTATAATTTCTCATTTAGAAAATTTAAAAAAAAAATTTATTTTAAGTTATGTAATTTTCAAATTTTTCTTGTTTAGTTATAATTATGAAAGTTTTGAAAAAAACAAAAAAAAAATGTTTTATTCTCAGAACTACGTTTTATGATAAAAAGAAACCAAATATTTTTGAAATCGGAAGGGAAAGATTATTTTTAAATTCAAAAAAATTTCAAAAAAATTCCTAATTACCGAAGTAGTACAAATAATTTTTTTTTTGAACTTTTGTTCAAGCAAATATGGTATATAAGATTTTAATAATACGATCTATAACTTTTATCGGAATGGATCTATAAGAAAAGCTACAAAAGTTGTCTCTAAAATTTTTACTTTCAATTCAATAAAAAAATGATCAAACTTAATTAATTTACTAAGAAAAAATATATATAATTTTTCTAGGAAAAAAAATAAAAAAAAAGATATTATTATTACTTTCAATTCAATAAAAAAATGATCAAACTTAATTAATTTACTAAGAAAAAATATATATAATTTTTCTAGGAAAAAAAATAAAAAAAAAGATATTATTATTAGCAAAAAACAATTATTTTTTTGGTCCAGCCTATTACTCATACACATACACGCACACCGACATGCCAGTCACACATACATATATGTACATATATTTCATAGCTATCAATTTAAATCTCTCTAATGCTATTAACAAATGTATGACCGTACAGATTTTGACCCATCTTTACAGAGCTTCTAAGCTGTTTTTTCTTTCGCTTGGTATTTCAATATCACTTACACTTCTCAATGCTTGACCACAACTAAGTAAAGATAAGCAAATGCCTTGTTGTTCGAGCGCCAAGATAGCGTTGACAGTTGTAAGCCATAAACCACATACATACAACCAATCGGGTATAATATTAGTTGAGATGCTGTCAATGAAAGTGGCAGTTAAAGCTAGAAAATCTAAGAAAATACTCAAGAAAGACCAAAAAAAAACACAACTGACATACATTTCGACCATCAAACACTGACCACACACTAAGCAAAAGGGCTTTCTAGAGTTTTAACTTACTTGATAACGGTTCCCCTCCTACATCTCTAAGAGCTTCCATATTAGTTTACACTCTTTTTACACATTTACCTAAGTCCATGTGTGCATGTTGTGTCATGCATCCCATCTCATTTCATGTTGCTGGCTACACGTCCTTTTGCTAGTTATTTTCGAACTTCGTTTAACACAATTTGACAGGCAACGAGTGAAGCCGCATCTTGTCCATCGATAAGAGACTACATTCGTCTTATTTGCGGTCACCATTCGCAACTTATTGACTATTTTACTTTCTTTCTTGCTTGTCTACGTGTGAGTTTTTTTTTGCTCCTGCCCCAACTTCAGCAAAGTGTTAGTGAAAGTACTTATCATGTGGCATGCTCACGTCTAGCGCATGCTGTTGGTATCTTTGAAAGACATTTGAACATAAAAGTAACTAAATATCGCACTGTCCGTAGATGTCATGTAATCAAATTATCGCAAATTGTCACCAAATTGTAGTAAGAATGCACTGAGAGAAAATTTTGAATTTTTTCTTTAACAATGAATTGGATACTTGAAGACCAAATCGCTGACTTGAACTTTTCTATCAAAAACATATCGTGATAGTGATAGTGATAGTGATAGCAATAGTAAAAGTAATAGTGATAGTGATAGTTGTGATAGTGAAAATAATTCAGCAGAGAACAATAACTTTTAGTACGCAAAATAAACATTATCATTATATTTTCTTTCATTATCTTTCTATTTTCTTTCACACTGTTAAGCTGGTATTGTGGTTTTGTTGCTTTCAGGTTGTTTGTAAATTTTTTTTTTGCTGGTTGGCATAAAGTAAATGAGTTGCTTGGTTTATAATCCAGTTTGTTTGCTTTCAGTTTTTAACCAATTCTCTATTCAACAGCATGCCTCTTGTTATTCGCTTTATTTGGTATTCCTTTTGAACTATTACATTTTTGTAAAGGCTTCGTGTTTGTTTTACTTTTGAAAAATTAAGGTCAATATTCTGTCTACGTATTTATGAGCTTTGCAGCTTTTGTAAGAAGAAATATATGTATATATTTTTAAATTACTATGTAAGTTGCTTTTCTTTCCTTAGATGCCTCGGTGAATTTTGAGTGCGTATCATTAATATCTTAGACTCAATAGACTAATGACAGGACCATATGGAGTTTATATTGACAATTTAAAAAAAAAAAAAAAAAAATCAAAATGTGGAAATCACCATTGAAGGCATTCCTTGGTTCGCTACTGCAATAAATATTTTGTTATCATTAGGCAACCAAAGCAGTGAGGAAGCTTTCTTCTATAAAATACACGTATCTAACTCAGATTCTTTCACTTCGCCCCAGTCCACACTTAGCTTCCCTTGCCTCTTTCACTTACATACCATTTTAATGTCTCTATCGTATGTGTAATCAGCAATTAAACTTGTTCAGCAGCCCTAAAACAGTGTTTATTGCCAACATAGTTGTTGTTGTTATTGCTGCTGTTGACATTTTAGCAAACGATGAATTACGATTCGTTTCCTGCATTGGTGGCGTTAATGAGCACTACGCTCGTTACTGTTTCCCGTGTATCTAATGCAGTTGTGCACACTGGAGCAGCCGGGTACTCTGCGAATTTTAGATTTATTTTATTCATCTGATCTTTACGAAAAAATAACAAAACAAAATATTATGCTCACCATTAAATTTTGGACTCCTTTTTTTTCGTACTATCTGGTATATTTGAAGATATTCTGAAAATTCCAGAGTAGCGTTTTTGTTTTTAAAGAATATGATTTTTGAATTTTTTCCAAAAATTATTGTTTTTATTTATTCCACAAATATTTCCTTTTTTAAATTTTTTATATTAGACAAATTTGATGATCAAAAAAAAAAATTTTAAATTTCAGTAATTCAAAAAGAAAAAAAAAATTATAGCTCCCTATCTCCTGGATTTTGAAAAATTAAAAAGTTGAACTTTTTCCAAAAAATTATTTTTTTTCGAATTTTATTCCAAAACTATTTTGTTTTTCAATTTTTTTAACTTACTCAATTTCGATGACCGAACATTTTTTTAGGTACTAGTAAAACCAAAAATGAAAAGCTGTTCAGTGATCAAATTTGACTATTTTTGTGCCTTACCAAATAATAATAATAGTTAATGCCCAACGGATTACCCACCATATCCCGCCCGACCGGCGCGAGGGGCGCATCCGCATGACGCGCGGATTGTTCTTTCGTGCCGAGTCTTTGAAAGGCTTTGGTTTGTTAATCGTCGAGATCTAAAATTGCTCAGCTACAGAGAAAACCTCATCAGCTAAGTAAAAAAGATTACAGAATTAATAAATCATTAGTTGACAGCGAAAAGTTAATTATTAAGAATAAAGATAAGAAACAAAGGATATGAAAAAAAAAAATTGTTGCTATGTATTTAGGATAGAAAGAGTTGACTTTTTTATGCTGCATAGTGAGTCTGAAATATCAAACGTACCAGAATGAGAATTATAATCTTGACACAAACAACGAAAAGGCTCATTTAATTCAAAATTAGTTCGGCACTGTTTCAAGATAAGTGGTTTAAAATGTCTTGATGGACGAGAAGGTACATTGAAGTTCACTTCGCGCAAATTATACAAGGGATCCCAGTGAAGATCTCTTAAGGAAAATAGTAAAAATTGTTTTTGAACTGATTCTAAGCGATCCACTTGGACCTGGTAACGCGGGTTCCAAATTATAGAACCGTATTCAAGTATCGGTCTGACTAATGTAGTAAAGAGAGTTTTAGTTACATAAAGGTCGCTAAATTCTTTAGACCATCGTTTAACAAATGCTAGAACGCCTCTAGCTTTATTGACTGTTACGTTAATGTGGCAGTTGAAACTGAGTTTGTAATCCATAGTAACCCCAAGGTCAACAAAATCATACATTTGCTCAAGATTATAATTGTTAATTGTATAGGAAGCTGGCTGTGAAATTCCTCTCGAAAAACGCATGTATTTACATTTCTTTAGATTAAACGGCATATAATTTAAATCGCACCAAGTAACTAGTGCATTTAGATCTGATTGAAGCTTATTGCTATCTTCGGATGATGCGAATGACATGAAAAGCTTTACATCGTCGGCATACATTAACATTTTCGAAAATTCTATTACTTCAGAAATGTCATTTATAAACAACACGAACAGAATCGGGCCCAGATGGCTTCCTTGAGGAACTCCAGAGGAGACATTAATAACATCGGATTCACAGTTTTTAAACACTACTTTTTGTGTTCTGTCACTAAGGTAAGAAGAGATCCAGCGATTGAGACCCGGCTGGAAACCCAGCTGATCTAGTTTATGAATAAGTAACGAGTGACACACTTTATCGAAAGCTTTGCTGAAATCAGTATAAATAACGTCGGTGTGTAGATTTTTTCTAAAGCCATTTGAGACATGATTTGTAAACTCAAGTAAGTTTGTAACGGTGGACTTTCCCTTACAGAACCCGTGTTGACAGTCAGAAATCAAGGTAGAGATAGGATTCGTAAGCTGATTGGTAACAATAGCTTCAAACACTTTTGGGATGGCAGACAGCTTTGCTGTGCCACGATAGTTCTCTATAGAAGCCTTGCTTCCGCTTTTATGAAGCGGTAGAAGAAACGACTCTTTCCATGCTGTTGGAAAAACACCACACTTTAGTGACAGATTGAACAAATTGGTAAGGGGTTTGTAAATATTGTTAGCGCACTTCTTCAAGAAGCATGTAGGAATCCTATCAGGACCACATTTAAAAGATTCTTTCAAGGTTTTCAGATAAACAAGAACATCATTGGCGCATATAAATAGTTGGACAATTAATTAAATTGTTCCCATGTAGCTCATAGGGATAATTTACAAAGTCAGAATTGGTGACGGCAGAATAGTTAGAAGTGAAAAATTGCGCCAAGAAATTTGCGATATCTTGATTATCGCTAGATAAAATGTCTTTATATTTCATGGCTGAGGGAAATCCCTCAACTTTTCGTTTAGAATTTACGAAATCATAAAATGACTTCGGATTGCGAATAATGTCTCTTTTTGTTTTAGAGATATAGGCTTTATAGCACTTTTTATTTAAGTCGATGTACCTCTTACGTAGACCAGAATACAACAAGTAGTGTTTGTTTAACCCCGATTTCTTAAATAATTTGAAAGAACGCGTTTTTCTATTTTTCAGCATCATAAGCTCTTTAGTAAACCAAGCTTGCGTTGGATGATCATATGTTATTTTACGTTTAGGAACAATCTTCTCAAATAAGTTGTAAATAGTTTGATTAAAATGTAAAACGTTTGAATCGATATCGCCACACAGCTCAGGCCAAGTTAATAAACTCAACAAAAAAGTTGAAAGAATTCCAAAAAACGGAAGAAAGAACATTTTAAAAAGTTCAGTAATTCAATCAAAAAAAAAAAAAAAAAAAAAAAAAAATCAACAGCTCTAAACAATTTTGCTATTACTTTAAATTTAAAAAAAATAAAAAATTACTGCATACGCGGACTTATAGTAAATGCTACTTCCTTCCGCCGCAGCTTTCTCTTGATTTCTGTTTGAACCATGCTTGCTCTTTGGAATAAATTGGATATTGCGTATTGTAAGTTTGCTGCCTTCTTTCGGATTCCAAATTTATTTGGTTGCCAATCAAAGTCATATCTTTATGACCTTTCATATTCTTCGATTGACAAACTCCAATAAATGACCTTGTTAATTGTTGTAATACGCGTTAAGGTACAAAAACAAAAATATTTTTTTACGATTCATAAAGATATTTATATTTGAATGAGCTGAAGATATGGGATCATAAATATTTTTATCGGTAAGTAACGAAAAGTAGCTGGCCAATGATGTGGAGATTGTCGACAAACTTGCAGGATTTAAGAGAACTTACAAGATACATGGAGAGAGACGCTTGGAAGTCGCTCAAGTAAATATATAAAATGAAATAAAATAAAATAAAATAAAATTAAAAAAATAAAATGAAAAAAAAAAAAAATATTTGACTAAAATAAATTAAAATAAAAGAAAATTAAAAATAAATAAATAAAAGCAAAATAAAATAAATAAAATTAAAATAAATTAAAAATAAATTATACTAAAATAAATTAAAATAAAACAAATGTAATAAAATGAAATAAAATAAAATTAAAAAAAAGTTAATAATATCTCAACTTTTAATTGGATCCTTCTTAACATTTATTTGGAGTTGTAATTGAATTTCATAGTGCGTGCTTAAACTGTGCTGAATTGATGCGTCAGCCCGACTGTGGCAACAAGCATGACGCCCCAAAATACATACGCTTTAAAAGCAAAAAAAAAATTAAAAAAATATTTATAACAAATCGGCAAGCTTTCTAAATAATTAACGCATTAAATAGCGTCATTGCTTAATTCATCTTTCTTTGTTCTCCTTTTAGGCTTTGACGGACATTCCAGCACCGAAGACTCTAAGGACCAAATGAAAAATTGCTGATCATTTGCCAACAAACAAAACATGCTCGAAAACATTCATAAGCCAGTGAAGTGCGATTGTATTAAAATCTGTATATGTATATGTTTGTACGTATGTATGTATTGCTGTAGGTGTGTTGGTTTTGTTTGCCTTTGTTTAATGTTTATTACAGTGGGCTACCTCCTCAACGTCAACGCCACATACATTAGTCTCAGTAGGGACATTTTTGTATGTTGTTGTTCTTGTTGTTGTGGTAGCTTTTTCTTTGTTCACAATTGTTTACCGTTACTTTATTGCCATCATTTTCAGAGGACTTTATGTATGTATGTAATTTTTGTATTTTGTTGTAGTTTTTTGTTATGCTCATTGTTGTTCATTTGCCATTAATCCCCATTGTCCATTGTTCTCATTCTGAATAACACAAACCCAGCTCGTTAGTCAGGTGATGAAGCAGAAGATTTGTCAGTCACGTTTATTGTCGTCACTCTCGTACGAATAGGCGCCTTATTTAGCGTAATTTTTATTTTTTTCTATCTACATTGCTATTACTTCGTATTTGTTTTTTGTGCGCTATAAGTGGAAAAGCTCATCCTGAGCACACTTATGTAAAACTAAGTCGCTGGGTAAATAACTTTATTTCAATGTGGTTTAGAAAATGATTTGCCATTCATTTAAAATATCTACTTCATTATAAAGTAACTGAGGCATCATTAATATGATAGCGGGGCATTGTCCTGTTCATGGAAGTAATTTAAATAATGGGTGGATATTTTGAGATGAGATGAGCGTTGAGTTTGACTTAAGAAATATTAAATAGGCAGTGGTTTAACTTGAAAATTGGGGAAAAAACGTATTTACTAGAATGTTTAGGAGGATTTAATGCCACTAAAGCAGAGCCGAGATCGACAGTAGAAATTCCGAAAAAATGACAAATATCGCATCAAATGGCCATAACTTCTACAGGCCATAACTTCCGCTAGCATTACCATAGTTTATACATTTTTGGATAGCATGGGTAATAGCCTTTCCAAAAATGTATAAACATCCGAGGATTTGTAAATTCGAAAAAGTGCCGACTTTGATGCATGGGTAATAGCCTTTCCAAAAATGTATAAACATCCGAGGATTTGTCAATTCGAAAAAGTGCCGACTTTTATAGCATGGGTAATAGCCTTTCCAAAAATGTATAAACATCCGAGAATTTGTCAATTCGAAAAAGTGCCGACTTTTATAGCATGGGTAATAGCCTTTCCAAAAATGTATAAACATCCGAGGATTTGTCAATTCGAAAAAGTGCCGACTTTTATAGCATGGGTAATAGCCTTTCCAAAAATGTATAAACATCCGAGGATTTGTCAATTCGAAAAAGTGCCGACTTTTATAGCATGGGTAATAGCCTTTCCAAAAATGTATAAACATCCGAGAATTTGTCAATTCGAAAAAGTGCCGACTTTTATAGCATGGGCAATAGCCTTTCCAAAAATGTATAAACATCCGAGGATTTGTCAATTCGAAAAAGAGCCGACTTTTATAGCATGGGTAATAGCCTTTCCAAAAATGCATAAACATCCGAGGATTTGTCATTTCGAAAAAGTGCCGACATTTATAGCATGGGTAATAGCCTTTCCAAAAATGTATAAACATCCGAGAATTTGTCAATTCGAAAAAGTGCCGACTTTTATAGCATGGGTAATAGCCTTTCCAAAAATGCATAAACATCCGAGGATTTGTCATTTCGAAAAAGTGCCGACATTTATAGCATGGGTAATAGCCTTTCCAAAAATGTATATACATCCGAGGATTTGTCAATTCGAAAAAGTGCCGACATTTATAGCATGGGTAATAGCCTTTCCAAAAATGTATAAACATCCGAGGATTTGTCAATTCGAAAAAGTGCCTACTTTTATAGCATGGGTAATAGCCTTTCCAAAAATGTATAAACATCCGAGGATTTGTCAATTCGAAAAAGTGCCTACTTTTATAGCATGGGTAATAGCCTTTCCAAAAATGTATAAACATCCGAGGATTTGTCAATTCGAAAAAGTGCCTACTTTTATAGCATGGGTAATAGCCTTTCCAAAAATGTATAAACATCCGAGGATTTGTCAATTCGAAAAAGTGCCTACTTTTATAGCATGGGTAATAGCCTTTCCAAAAATGTATAAACATCC
Organism: Sphenella marginata; assembly: GCA_951509765.1. Classification (NCBI taxonomy): domain Eukaryota; kingdom Metazoa; phylum Arthropoda; class Insecta; order Diptera; family Tephritidae; genus Sphenella; species Sphenella marginata. The sequence goes on from OX608083.1 coordinate 65,129,023, forward strand.
GAGGATTTGTCAATTCGAAAAAGTGCCTACTTTTATAGCATGGGTAATAGCCTTTCCAAAAATGTATAAATATCCGAGGATTTGTCAATTCGAAAAAGTGCCTACTTTTATAGCATGGGTAATAGCCTCTCCAAAAATGTATAAACATCCGAGGATTTGTCAATTCGAAAAAGTGCCTACTTTTATAGCATGGGTAATAGCCTCTCCAAAAATGTATAAACATCCGAGGATTTGTCAATTCGAAAAAGTGCCGACATTTATAGCATGGGTAATAGCCTTTCCAAAAATGTATAAATATCCGAGGATTTGTCAATTCGAAAAAGTGCCTACTTTTATAGCATGGGTAATAGCCTTTCCAAAAATGTATAAACATCCGAGGATTTGTCAATTCGAAAAAGTGCCTACTTTTATAGCATGGGTAATAGCCTTTCCAAAAATGTATAAACATCCGAGGATTTGTCAATTCGAAAAAGTGCCTACTTTTATAGCATGGGTAATAGCCTTTCCAAAAATGTATAAACATCCGAGGATTTGTCAATTCGAAAAAGTGCCTACTTTTATAGCATGGGTAATAGCCTTTCCAAAAATGTATAAACATCCGAGGATTTGTCAATTCGAAAAAGTGCCTACTTTTATAGCATGGGTAATAGCCTTTCCAAAAATGTATAAACATCCGAGGATTTCTCAATTCGAAAAAGTGCCTACTTTTATAGCATGGGTAATAGCCTTTCCAAAAATGTATAAACATCCGAGGATTTGTCAATTCGAAAAAGTGCCTACTTTTATAGCATGGGTAATAGCCTTTCCAAAAATGTATAAACATCCGAGGATTTGTCAATTCGAAAAAGTGCCTACTTTTATAGCATGGGTAATAGCCTTTCCAAAAATGTATAAACATCCGAGGATTTGTCAATTCGAAAAAGTGCCTACTTTTATAGCATGGGTAATAGCCTTTCCAAAAATGTATAAACATCCGAGGATTTGTCAATTCGAAAAAGTGCCTACTTTTATAGCATGGGTAATAGCCTCTCCAAAAATGTATAAACATCCGAGGATTTGTCAATTCGAAAAAGTGCCGACATTTATAGCATGGGTAATAGCCTTTCCAAAAATGTATAAATATCCGAGGATTTGTCAATTCGAAAAAGTGCCTACTTTTATAGCATGGGTAATAGCCTTTCCAAAAATGTATAAACATCCGAGGATTTGTCAATTCGAAAAAGTGCCTACTTTTATAGCATGGGTAATAGCCTTTCCAAAAATGTATAAACATCCGAGGATTTGTCAATTCGAAAAAGTGCCTACTTTTATAGCATGGGTAATAGCCTTTCCAAAAATGTATAAATATCCGAGGATTTGTCAATTCGAAAAAGTGCCTACTTTTATAGCATGGGTAATAGCCTTTCCAAAAATGTATAAACATCCGAGGATTTGTCAATTCGAAAAAGTGCCTACTTTTATAGCATGGGTAATAGCCTTTCCAAAAATGTATAAACATCCGAGGATTTGTCAATTCAAAAAAGTGCCTACT